>CAUYON010169315.1:0-11417 GCA_963573935.1 Arctocebus calabarensis
AGTTAGCCAGATATTAAGTTTAACAGAAAAGACTTTCAAGTGTCTGTAAATTATCTATTAATAAAATAGATATCCGCACCAGAATGTTTATTGCAGCTCAATTCATAATTGCTAAGTCGTGGAAGAAGCCCAAGTGCCCATTGACCCATGAATGGATTAATAAGTTGTGGTACATGTACCCCATGGAATATTATGCAGCCTTAAAGAAAGATGGAGACTTTACCTCTTTCATGTTTACATGGATGGAGCTGGAACATATTCTTCTTAGCAAAGTATCTCAAGAATAGAAGAAAATGTATCCAATGTACTCAGCCCTACTATGAAGCTAATTTATAGCTTTCATATGAAGGCTATAACCCAACTATAGCACAAGAATACGGGTAAAGGGGCAAGGGAGGGGAGGGGAGGGGGAGGAGGAGTGGAAGGAGGATAATTGGTGGGGCCACACCTAAGGTGCATCTTAGAAGGGTACAGATGAAACTTACTAAATGCAGAATACAAATGTCTTCATATAATAACTAGGAAAGTGCCATGAAGCTATATTAATCAGTTTGATGAAAATGTTTCAGATTGTATATGAAGCCAGTGCATTACACCCCACGATTGCACTAATGTACACAACTATGATTTAATTTAAAAAATAATAAATAAAATAAATAAATAAATAAATGATAGAGAAATAATCAAAGAGGTGCATAAACAGATACGGAGTTAAAATAGAATATTGGAACCTACAAAAGTTAAAACAACTAATGTTGTTTGAAGTCAGGAGAGCAGCGACCGAGACTTCGTTTTTGGTGGAAAGAGCAGGGGCTGTGAGAGGGAATTAGAAGTGGAAGGTGGTCGCTCTTCTTACAGCGTGTTCCTGGGCATCAGGTGCAGTCACGCTGTGAAAATGCATTGAGCTGCACTCATTATGTCTGTACACAATTATATCATTATAATCTTAATTAATAGAAAGTAAATGCAAATTATAAAATAAACTTATGAGTAAAATTACATACTGTGTGTCATATGCTAAGTGGATGGGAGACACAGTTACAAGTCAAATATCCGTTGATCACAAGATGATGATCAGTGCTAAATAGTGACTGTGTGTCTCCAGTGTGGATACACCGTACACCTGTAACTTGTAATAGCTGGGTTATTGCACCACACTGGTTGTTGTCTTATGATTGCGTGATTCACCTCAGAAAGTCAGAAAAATAACACAGAATAACCCCCAATAAATCACAGAAGGAAATAATAAATACAAGAGCAGCAGTTAAGGCTACATAAAATAAACTGAAAAAAGAAAAAACTAAGCCTAAAATGTGTTTATTTAAAAAATCTGTAACAAAATTTACAAAATTCTAGGAAAATTATTCAGGTAAATATGGAGCTAATACAACAGAAATTAAACAACAGTCAGAAATTAAAAGGGTGTCCTGTACAAGATGCAGGTATTAAACAGAACATACCAATATTAGGATATAACAAACATCTTCATAATGTTTGAAAACTGAAAAAATATCTAGAAATTCCTATAAAAATAATTTATCAAATGTGAGTTAAATAAGAAAAATCTGAGTAGTTCTAAGAATATGGCAGATATTTGATCTCTACTGAGATTACTG
Organism: Arctocebus calabarensis; assembly: GCA_963573935.1. NCBI lineage: Eukaryota > Metazoa > Chordata > Mammalia > Primates > Lorisidae > Arctocebus > Arctocebus calabarensis. The sequence goes on from CAUYON010169315.1 coordinate 1,617, forward strand.
CAAAGAAACGCAAATGGATTTATCAATAACTTACAGTCAATATTTAAATTAAGGAACACAAACTTCCCATAAAATTTAAAATACCTCAAAGAGTAGGAAAAAATAATGCTTTCTAATAGGAGGGTAGTATTATCCTGGTATCAAAACCCAATGTGGGCAGTTCAAAAAATCTGTGGATCAATCTTAACTCATGAATATATGTGACAAAGTTTTAGTGAGATAAATACCAAACCAAATTCTGCTTGTGTGTCCATTCTCCCTTCCCCCCATATACATTTAGTACAGTCTCAAAGTTTAATGTATTTCAGAAAAACAAGCTTACTTTATCTTTACACAACTCCATCCACTATTTGAACAACGAAATGGTCAATTAACGTCTCTGTAAAGGACTGGAAAGGGTAAAAGCAAAATCTGGGGGCTTTACAGGCCACGTGGTCTCTCTGCAGCTACCCACCAGCTCCAGAGGAGCATGAAAGCAGCTGTAGATGATAAATAGATTACATATAACATATATATATAATATATAAAATAGATGAATAGATATGTCTGTGTACCAATAAATGTTTTTTTAAGAAGCATTGGGCCAGATTTGTCAACTACATTATCGACTACAGTAACAATTTTTCCTAAAAAAGTTATGATTATTCTAACAGACACAGAAAAGCATTAGGTAAAGCTCAAAGTTTAAAACTATTAGCAAAATGGCAGTATTTTCAGAATAGCAGAGTAAGGAATTCAGAAAACCACCTCATCCTCCTTAATGACAACAATAAAGTAGAAATCCCTAAAACCCAAACAAAACAAAAAACACTAGAATTGTGAAAGCCTCCTGTAGAAATGAACGTTCACTCAGGAAAGCCCACCAGTGTTACGGAGCCGAGAGCCCGTCCTCCTCCCCCTTTCCCACTTTAGTGCTGTGGAAGTTGTACCGGGGGTCCCTGCTCAGACAAGTGTGGCCGAGAACACAGGGCTCCCGCTCCCCCTAGTCCCCAACCTGGGGCTGTGGTCACCTCAGGAGAAGCAGACTCCTGGGGTTTCCCCCTCCAGATCCTTGTTAAAGAAGCTCCAGGTGAGTGGCCATGGCAGAGGACCAGCGTCCCTTCCCCCAGGACCTCCTCCTCCTCATAGAAGGCCGGTGTTACAGGCCCCAAACTGGGGTTTAAATCGACCCTACACCAGCTGACGATAGGGTGGAAGTTCCATGCCAGGAGAGGTGATCTGAGTAGGCCAAGAGCTGTCACCACTGCTTTCCAAGGCCAGCTCAGAGCCAGGTGTCGCTCAAGTTCACACCCAGCTGTGTGCAGCGTTGCCAGAGGGAAGGCAGCCTATTCGCCCATGTGGATGAGGAGCTCACCTGGGTCTAGAACACAGGTTCATTGTGACATCCATGGAGATCTCAGAGATCACATGAAAGGAGCTGGTGGCTCCACCATTCGAGCAGAATGGCAAAGCATCTGGGGCTTAATACAGAGAACTGTAACAGAGACCAGCAGCAAGAGCCCTCCTGGGATTTCAGTCACCTCTGAGACTCGGGAAGACTGAATTCACTCAGATGCGATCAGAGCGGGATATGGAGCAGCCCTGAAAGCACTGGCAGGTGTCACATGGACCCGTCACCGGAGGGCAGGTGCGTCAGTGGCATAAAGAGCTTAAACACAACCTCTGACAAAACTGATTGGAAAATAAGCCACTCTGATTCAGAGGAGATGCCTAGGGAGCCAGGCATGAAAATAAAACGACATATCCTTAGCAGTCTGCAGGATGGTGTAAATGTGTAAAGTTGTGCCCCTTGGGAAGAGATGAGAGAGAGAAGCCACAACTGTCAGTCCCTGGTTGAGCATGTGCCGTGGAGAGTGTCAACCCCCTAAACTGTGAAAACAGCCTCTAAGTCACACACACACTTGATGGTAAAGGGCAAAATCTAACGTGCTGAGGAAGCCCTGGCACAACCCTTAAACACAGCAAGCTGCAGGCAACCCCTTAGCCAGACCAAGATAAAGTAAAGGGGAAAGCCCAGCTAAGGATCCTAGAGGTTTCACACTATGGGGGGAAATAGAATGAAAAGAATCAGCTCGGCCAAGTCACTAAACAAACTAAAATACAACCAAACAAAACAATAGACCAATGATGTATAATAACCAATAATATATACTAAACACTGATATTTGTTTATATTTAGGTACTTGTTTTGTATTATGAAGGAATTTTAGCATTTTTAACACATTATGGTACAAGAAATTTTATGTAATGAATAATTGAAAAATATAAGAACACATTCAAGAAACAAGAAATTTTCCATGCTAGTAACAAATAGTACTACCCATGTATAATGGGCATCTTTCTTTTTCCCTAAAAAAATTGGACAAAGCAGTGTGCATTGTACATGGAAAAATACAGTATACTGTTTTTAACAAGAAATAGTAACAAAAGAAATAGAAACAAAAGTAGGATGCATACATGGAAAAAAAGAACAGACAATGGAGATGAAAGCTACCTTTGAAAGGATATAGATGTTAAACTCAGGAGATGAGGACTTTACATCAGCTATTACAAATATGTTCAAAAAACAAAAGAAACACATACTTACAGAAGCAATCATCAAATATGCAATATCAGAAAGGAAACAGGAAATATTAAAAGAACCAATTGGAAATTCTGGAGTTGAAAACTATAACCAAAATGGAACAATTCACTTAGAGAGGTTAATAGATTTGAGCTGACCGAGGACAAAAAGAATCAATACACTTAAAGATAGATCGATAGATACTACACAATGTGAAAAACAGAGGGAAAAGGATGAAGAAAAATGAATGAGTGTTGAAAAATAAGCCAAAGAAATGAATAATTGGAGAGATTTTCATGATCACACTAAGGAAGACTCAGTATTGTTAAAATATCGGCACTTTCCAAATTAACCCACAGACTTAATAAAGTAAAAGTCTCAGAGGCAAAATACCTAGGAAAATCACCACTGTTAAAAAAAAAAAAGAAAAAGAAAGAACAAAGTTGGAAAACTAACTACCTGACGTCAGGACTTAATAGAAATCTATAGTAATCAAGACAGTATGCTAACTTCTGGCAAAAGAAGAATGAAACAAGTAGCATAAAAATACACTTACACAGCTGATATTTACCAAAGAACAAAGGCAATGTAATGGCAAAAGGAGCATATTCTCAAAAATGGTGCTGAAGTGAAGGCTAACTTCACTTCAATAAATAAGAAATTAATAAATGAATAAACAAATAAAAGCAGCCTCATTCAAAATACATCATGTGGAATCTATTAGTATAGAGTATAAACATCTTAACACAACAACTAAGTAAACGAGATGAGGTATATATTAACCAGTGTGATATAAGCGTTCCTAATTCTATATGAAATCAGCACATTGTACCCCATAAATGCATTAATGTATACATGATCTATGTGTTCGTGATTTAATAAAAAATTAAAAAAAATAGTAAAAACAAACAAAAAATACATCATGTGAATGCAAAACTATAGAATTCCTAGAATATAATGTGAAATAAAATTTAACTGACCAGGGATCTTGAAGCAAGATCCATGGAAGAAATAACTGATAAACTAGGTATCACTAAAACCAAAAATTTCAGATCTGTGAAAGACACTGTTAAGAGAATAAGAGGACCAGCTGGAGACTTGGAGGAGATATTTGCAAAAGACACAATGCATAGAAAACTGTTACCCAAAATAAATAATAAGTTCCCAAAACTCAACATTAAGAAAATAAACAACCTAATTAAAAAATAGGCAAAATACTTGAACAAACACTTCATCAAAGAAGATATACCCGTGGTACATAACCACGAGAAGGTGGTTAGCACAATAAGTCGTTAGGAAACCACAAGTTGAAACAATGACAACAGCACACCAACGCAGGTCTATTAAACTGGCCCTAAATCCAAGCACTGTGACCACAGCAAACACTGGTGGAAATGTGGAACAACAGGGCTCTTCATTCATTACTCACAGGAACACAAAGTGGTACAGTCATTCTGGAAGATGGTTTGACAGAGTCTTACAAAATTCCTTACATTGCTGGCATGCCAATTCCTGGTCTCTATCCAAATGAGTCAAAAAATGTCCACACAAAAACTTGTAGTTGGCTGTTTAAGGCAGCTTTGTTGATAATTGCCAAACAATCAAGACTCCTTTCAGTAGGTGAATGGATAAACAAACTCTGACGCATTCAGACTCTGGACTAATGTATGGACTTGGGGTAATAAATTTGTGTCAAGGGAAGTTTATAAACACATGTGCCAGTAGGGTGCATGATGCCAGTGGTCTGGAAGGATACACTTGTGTGCTCTGTTGGGAAAAGGATAACTGAAATCATCTGTACTTTCTGCTCAATTTTGCCATGAATTTAAACTTCTCTAAAAAAGAAAGTCTATATTTAAAAAACACAGGAACCTTACTGCAATGTAGGACTTCATAGGAGTGCCAACAGTAAAACAGAGAGAAAAAGGGACAGAAAAAATATATTTGAAGAAGTAATGGAGTTACAAACCTAGATTTGATGAGAAACATTAATCTACATATCCAAGAAGATTAAAAAGCTCTAGAGACTTGGAAAGAGATTTACATTCACATGTCCACATGATAATCAAAATGATAAAAACCAAAGATAAAGGGAACATCTTAAAATGTGTTACTAAAAAAGAAACTGGACATACAAAGATAACTCCAAGATTAACAGCTAATGCCTCATCAGAACAAAATTAAAATAAGAGAGAGAGAGTCCAGAAGGTACTAGAGTGACATATTCAAAATAATGAAAGTAAAAAATGTGTCCATTGATTTTTGTTTTTCTCTTTGAGATAAGAGTCTTACTTTGTTGTCCTTGGTAGAGTGCCATGGTGTCACAGCAACCTTAAACTCCTGGGCTCAAGCCATCCTCCTACCTCAGCCTCCCAAGTAGCTGGGACTACAGATGTCTGCCACAACGCCTGGCTAGTTTTTCTATTTTTAATAGAAATGGGGTCTCCCTTTTGCTCAGGCTGGTCTCGAAATCCTGAGCTCAGGCCATCTGCCTGCCTTGGCCTCCTAGAGTCCTGGGATTGCAGGTGTGAGTCCCCGCATCCAGCCCAAACCTATCTTTTTTAAAATGAGGATAAAATGAAGAAAATCTCAGATAAACTAAATCTGGGATAACTCACTGGTGCCAGACCTTCCTTGTAGGATATATGAAAACAAATTTTCAAACTGAAAGCAAAGTAATACCAGACAGTAATTGAAATGTACATGGTAAAACAAAAAGTTCCAATAAATGCAATTATGTAGATAATGACTAAAGACAATACAATTGCTCATTTCTTTTCTACTCTTAATTGGATTTAAAAAATAATGTATTGCTCTTTATTGTGGATCTACAGTATATAGAAAGGCAATGTGTTCATTTATAACAGCATAAATGAAATAATGACATAATTGTATGGAGTAAAGAAGTGCACAGGAGAGAATAAAAAGAATAATAAATGACTAAATAAAAGGATAAGATAACATTGCATAAATTTATACTTGTATTTGCTTAGCCTTTTTAATATAAAAACTTGCATAAAGTAATAATTGTAAGAAAGTATTAGTATTTGTTACATATACTGATGTAAAATTTATAATAATATTAGAATAAAAAAGAAAGGAAAGAATGAAGCCCTATAGAAGGAGAATTTCTATATATAGAAATCTGAAATCAATTATAATCAATATGCATTCTATAAGTCTTTTGTTCAGAGGAACAAAAAAGACATAAAGCCTATAAAAAACAAAGTAAAATGTTGGATGTAAATGGATTAAACAGTTTAATCAAAAGACTGAGATTGCCATATTAGATTTTTTTTAAAGCAAGATCCATATATATGAGAGACACACTTCAAAATCAAGGATACAAACAGACTTAAAATACAAGAATAGGAAAAGATACACCAGGCCAACAACCAAAAAAAAGTGGCTAACAGACAGAGTGGTTAATATCACACAGGGCCGGGAGCAGTGGCTCAGGCCTATAAACCCAGCACTCTGGGAGGCCGAGGAGGGTGGATTGCCTGAGCTCACAGGTTTGAGACCAGCCTGCACCAGAGCAAGACTTTGTCTCTAAAAATAGCTGGCGTTATGGTGGCACCTATAGTCCCAGCTGCTCGGGAGGCTGAGGCAAGATTATCACTTGGGACCGAGAGTCTGAGGTTGCTGTGAGCTATGATGGCATAGCACTCTACTGAAGGGGGCAAGTGAGACTTTGTCTCCAAAAATAAATAAATAAATAATAAACCAAAAATGGAGACATCAGTAACATTCAGATGTATAAACATATATGCAGTTACCAAAAAGCCCCCAAATAAAGACAGACACAACTGGGAGAACTGAAGGGAGAAAAAGAGAATACAGCAAGAATAAGTTGAATGCTTCAGTGCCTCAGTGCCAGTAATGGATAGAGCATAAGGTAAGTTAGTGAATAGAGAAGCTGAACAACACCGTAAACAAACTAGACCAGACTTCTACACAACACTCTACCTAATGGCAGAAGAATGAGCATTTTTTTTCCAGGTACACGTGAAATATTGCCCAGTTTAGACCATATGTTGGGGAGAAAAAAAGCCTCACTAAATTTAAAAGAATTGGAATCAGAGAAATTATGTTCTTTGTTTATAGTGGAATGAAATGGAGCAAATTAGAAATCAACATAGAAAGATAACTGAGAAATGTATAAATATGTGAAAGTTAAAACACTACAATCCTAAATAGTCAAATGGTTATAGAAGGTGTCACAAATGGAATTACAAAATACTGTAAGATAGAAGTGAGTTTGTCCAACAGACCAAAAATATATGAAGTTCTTCTAAAGTGGTGCTCACCAGGAATTTATGGCTATAAATGCTTCTTAAAAAAAAAAAAAAACCCAACAGATTTCAGATTCATAGCTTAACTTTAGATAGTGAGAAAGTGGAAACGGATGATTAAACAAAACCCAAAGCAAGAAGAAAGAAAATAATAAAGATTAAGGTGGAAATAAGTAAAATACAGGATATAAAATAATTTTTAAAAGAATATAGACGTGATTCTTTGAAAGGATTAAGAAAGTTGACAAATTTTACACAGACTAATGAAGAGAAAAAAAGATTTAATTACTAAAATCAAGAATGAGAGATTGTCACTAGCAAACACATAAACTCACATAACACACACACACACACACAAATATTTTGAATAATTATATGCCAAGAAGTAGATAGCTTAGATGAAGTGGACAAATCTCCTGAATAATAATGACTGAAACTATAAAAGTTCAAAAAGAAAAAGACAAGACCCAGATACTTGTATTGATAAATTCTATCAAATATTCAAAGACTTCAAAAAACTAGAACAAGAATTAACATGTGCAAAATCATTTTATGAGGCCGATACTATCCTAATACTCACATTAGAGCCAAGAAAATAATCAAAAAAGTACTGGAAAAAACAAATTCAGCAACATATAAAAATAATTACACATCTTAACAAAGTGACATTTATTTCAGGAGTACAAGGTTAGTATAACATCAAATACATCAATTAATCTTATACACCATGGAAATGGAATAATGAACAAAAGCCATGTGGTCCCCTGCATAGATATAGCAAATGCATTGGAGAAATCCAACACTTGTGATTATAAGGTTTGGAAAACTAGGAATGGAAAAGAACATCCTTGACTTGCTTAAAGGCATCTAGGAAAAATACAAAGGTATTTAATAAAATGTTTAATATTGAAATACCGAATGCCTTTTCTTTCAGCTCAAAAATACATTCATTGAAATAAAGCAGTAAAAAAAAAAAAGGATACATATTGTATGATTTTCACTTCTATTCAGTATCATTTTGGAGGTTCTAGTCAGGGCAATTAGGCAAGAAAAAGAAATAAACAGCACTCAGATTGGAAAAAGAAAAGTAATGTATCTGTCTCAACATTACATGATTTTATATATAGAAAATATTAAGTGCACTAAAAAATCCACTGGAACTTAAAAACATGGTTAGGTAGATTTCAAGAAACAAGATAAATATACAAAAGTATTGTTCTATGCGAGAAATGAACATTCTGATAATAAATTTAAGAAAATTATTTAAATACTGTCAAACAGAGTAAACTACTTAAATGTAAATTTAACCACAGACGTGAAAGACAGGTACTCTGAAAACTATAACACATTGTTGAAAGAGCCTAAGAAAGGTCTAAGTAAATGAAAAAACAATGACTGTGTTCACAGGTTAGAAGACTTACTGTTGTTCTAATGAACGTCATCCCCCTACTTGGTCTGAGCTTCAAAGGAATCCCTGTTAAATCTCAGCTGGCTTTTGTAGACAATGGAGAAATGATCCTATGATTTATATGGAAGTGTGAGGGACCCAGTATATCCAAAACAACCTTAGGGAAAGAACAAAATTGGAAGACTCTCACTTCCCAATTTCAGAATTTATTTTATTTTCAGTGCTGGTGATGCAGTGTGGAAACGAGCATAAGGATAGATATACAGACCATGAAAGAGAACTGAGAATTTAGAGATAAAGTTCTGTATGTGTGATCAATTAACCTTTCACAATGGCACAAAATAATTCAGTGGAGATGGGGAAATAGGAGATCCAGAAATAAAAAATGGAGACGGACTCCTAAGTTCGAATAGATAACAAACTGTAATCAAAAATGAATAAATGGGCTTAACTGAAGAGTTAAAACTATAAAACAATCAGAAGAAAGCATAGGAGCAAATCTTCATGACCTAGAATTAGATGATGGTTTCTTAGATATGTCACCAAAATCAAACAACAAAAGAAAAAATTAAATTAAATGGAACACATAAAAATTACAAACACACATTATGCAAATAATATTAATAACAATATAAAAACGACCCACAGAATTGCAAACATACTTGTAAATTACATATCTGATAATGGCCTTGTGTCTAGACTATGTAAAGAACTGTTATTTTTGTGCACGCTTTTATTATTGAGTTATGATCCAGTTTTAAAATGGACACCTTTTTACAGGCATTTCTCCAAAAGATAGAAATAAAGGTCCATTAAGCACATGAAATAATACAGTTATTAGTCACTAGGGAAATACAAATCAAAACCTCAATGAGATATCATTTCACACCCACTGAGATGGCTGTAATTAAAAAGGTTGGTAAAAACAAGTGTTTTTAAGGACACGGAAAAATTAGAATCCTCATAGATTGGAGATGTTATATGGTGCAAGCATTTGAAAGCTGGTTTGGCAGTTTTCCAAAATGTTGCACACAGAGTAACCATATGACCCAGATATTTTACTCAAAATTTATAGCCGAGAGAAATAAAAATACACACACAAAACCATATACACAAATAATCACAGCAGAATTACTCATAATATCTTAGAGTGGAAACAGCCCATACGCCCATCAACTCATGAGCATAATCAAAACGCAATATACTCGCAAAGTGGACACTGCTCACCCTAAAAGGGCGACACTACATCCTCTGTGACATGGGTGAACCATGACAACATTACGCTGACTGAAATGAGTCCAAACGCACCACGTGTCATCTGATCCCATTTCTTTTTTTTTTTTTTATAATTTTATTGAATCATAATTGTGTACCTTGGTGCAATCATAGGGCACAATGTGCTTCATATACAATCAGAAATATTTTGATCGTACTGTTACAGATAGCCTTCATGGCATTTTCTTGATCACTATATAAAGACATTGATACTGTACCTTTAATAAGTTTCACCAGTACCCTGCTAAGATGCACCGTAG
>CAUYON010169318.1:0-119961 GCA_963573935.1 Arctocebus calabarensis
TTCTTCTTAGCAAAGTATCTCAAGAATGGAAGAAAAAGTATCCAATGTACTCAGCCCTAATATGAAGCTAATTTATAGCTTTCATATGAAGGCTAAAACCCAATTATAGCATAGGAATACAGGGAAAGGGAGGGGAGGGGAAGGGAGTGGAGGGAGGGCAATTAGTGGGATCACACCTACGGTGCATCTTAGCAGGGTACTGGTGAAACTTATTAAATGTAGAGTATCAATGTCTTTATATAGTGATCAAGAAAATGCCATAAAGACTATCTGTAACAGTACGATCAAAACATTTCTGAATGTATATGAATCGTGCCCTATGATTGCACCAATGTACAGAATTATGATTCAATAAAATTATAAAAAATATATATATATGTGGAATAAGTTTTCCATTTCAATGAGCAGATCTGGTGGCGGTGGGTCAAATACTACATTAAAGCATATCTATTCACACCATTGCCTGTAAATATGCTGTTGTTGATCATCTGTTAAGCATCCAGTGTGGCAATAGTGTTTGTGTAGACGATATATAGAAGGAAGAAGGTTTACTCACATGGAGTCTCTAAGTAATAAACAAAGGTGCCAGGAAATAGTTCAATGCCCAAAGGCTCAAGTACTATAATAAGGAGAACAAACACGTGCTGTGCAGACGGGGAAGGATCTTTAGAGGAAACTCCATCTGCCTCAGTTAGAGTAGGATATTCGTTTCTTTTTACTTTTATTTTTTTAGGCTAGGATATTTAGAATGAAAGGGAAGGGAGAGAATTTCAAAACACAACAGGGCGGAGTAAAAAGGCAAAAAAAAGGATGCAAGAATCCTTTCTCTGAAAATTAAGGATGAAGTCGGGCTGATTCTAGGGTGAAAATTGTAAGTAACCAAGAGCATGCAGGCTTTTGAACCCATTGTCTTAATCTGGTGGATGGCAAATATGGATAAACAAGCCTCTGATGGAAGTCTGTTCTACTAAGCATTCTCACAAAGCAGATCTCTCAGGTTAAAATTCCAAGTTTAAGGAGGTATTGAGTGTAAAAATAAATTCTGTATAAAATAGAAAGATGCTTTGCTGTGCCATAAGGGATTATCTCATAAATGCACGTCACGTGTTGCATGTGTGAAGAGCCAAAAAGGCCCATCTGTGCTCAAGCTATCATTGAACCATCCAGAGAGAGCCCAAGATCTATGAGCCCTGTGTGTGGGTAAACACTCCTGATCCTTGCATAGCTAATTGCTCTTTTGTCGTGGGGCACTTTTATCTTTGCAAGTGCCATATCTTTGTTCGTATTTACTTGCACTTCCTACACATTCCCTGTGTTACTTATGAAATCTTGGCTAATACCATACAAGTGGTTTAAATTTTATCATTTCAAAGATACAGGATCCTCAGGGAGTGAGAGTAGGGAAAGTAAGGTTTTATCTTTTTTACTTTATGTTCCTCTGTATTGTTTAAAATATTTAACAAGCATTCACTGTTTTTGAGAAAGTTTTAAACAAGTAACTTCCATAGTGGCAAAATAGACACAACATATAATTTATCATTATAACCACTGGGAGTGTACAATGCAGACAATTCAGTGATATTAAGAGAACTCATATTGTTGTACAACCATCATTACCACCCATCTCCATTTTCATCATCCCAGATTGAAACTGTGTACCCATTAAACAACTCCCCATTCTCCCATTCCTTCAACCCTGGCACCCAGGACTCTGCTTTCTGCCTCTATGAATTTGACTACTCTATGTACCACAGAGTGGAGTCATACAGTACTCCTTGCCTTTTCCTACCTGGCTTATTTTACTTGGCATAATGTCATCAAGGTTTATCTATGTTGTACCATGTCCCAAATTTAATTTTTTTCAGCTAAATAATATTGCACTGAATGCACACTTTATCCATGCACCCATATCAGCAGATGCTTGGATTGCATCCAACCCTTTGGCTGTTGTGAATAATTCTCCCATGAACATGTGTGTACAAGTATCTGTTAACATCCCTAATTTCAATTCTTCTGGATATGTGCCCCAAAGGATAATTTCTGGATCACATGTTAATTGTGTTTAATTTTTGAGAAAATAACATTATTTTTTCTCATGGCAGCTGCAGCATTTCACATTCCCACCAGCCAGGCATGAAGTTTCCAGTCGCTCCACATCATCACCAATAATCTTTTCTGTTGGCTTGAGAGGGGCCACCCTGTAAAGTGGTGCCTTATTAGAGTTTGGGTTTGCATTTCCCTAATGCTAAGTGATGTTGAACATCTTTTTGTGCATTTTATTGGCCATTCGTGTATCTTCTTTAGAGAAATGTCTGTTCAAGTAATTTGTCCATTTTTAATAGGATTTTTAATGTTTTTGCTGCTCAGTGTTAGGAATTCCCTATATGTTCTGGATATTAATCTTTTGTCAGACATGTCATTTGCAAATATTTTTTCCCATTCTGTGGGGTGCCTTTTTACTCTTCTGACAATATCTTAGATGCACAAAATTTCTGAATTTTGATGATGCCCAGGCTGTCTATTTTTTACTTTATTACTTATTCTTTTGGTGTTATATTCAAGAAATCATTGCCAGAACCAATGTCATGAAACTTCCCTCCATGTTTTTATCCTAGGATTTTCATAATTCTGGTTATTACATCTAGGTCTTTGGCACATTTGTGGTTAATTTTTACATGTGGCATTAGGTGAGGGTTCAACTTCATTTTTTGCATAGATACCCTGTTTTCTCTTGTTATCCTTGTCAAAAACGATTTGCCCACAAACACAAGAGTTTATTTCTAACTCTCCATCCTTTTCCACTGGTCTGATGTCCATGTTTAAGCTAACACCATACTTCCTTGATTACTATAATAGTTTTCCTTTTCAGATTTTTTCATTTTTAACTTTTATGGTTACACATATGTATAAGTGTGTATATTTGTAGGATACCTGTGATATTTTGATACAGGTGTACATGTATATTAATACAATCAGGGTCACTTGGGTAGCAATCACCTCAAGAATTTAACAATTTTAGTGTTAGGAATGTCCCAATTCTACTCTTTTATTTATTTTAAAATTTACCCTAATTTAGTATTGATTATAGTAACTTTATTGTGCTATTAAATATTGGCTATTTTGTCTCACTAACTATACTTTTCCACCAATTAAGGATCACTACTTTAAACCTCACTACCTGTTTACCCTTCTCAGCCTCTGGTAACCAACATTCTACTCTCTCTCTACATGAGATCAATTGTTTTAATATTTAGTTCACACAGATGAGTCTAAGTGAGAGCATATGACATTTGCCTTTCTGTTCCTGGATTATTGGAGACTTTACATCTTTCATATTAACTTGGATGGAACTGAAGAACATTCTTCTTTGTAAAGTATCACAAGAATAGAAAATCAAATATCCAATATACTCTATACTAATATGAAATCGATAAACAACTACACACACGTGAGGAAAACACACAATTAAATTCAAATGGGAAAGGGGGAAATAGAGAAAGAGGTGAGAGGAGGAGGGAGGGGGATTGGTATGCTATCACCTAAAGAAAACAATGTAAGGGTCTACAGCACACCCCTGAGTGAAGGGCTCAAGTATAACTTGAACCTTACCAACAAATGCAAATCATGTAAGCTAATCATTTGTACTCTCTTATTAATCTGAAATAAATTTTACAAAAGAAGAAATCCTCACCCAGAGAAATATTCTGAAACATTTACCCAATGTTTTCTTTTACTAGTTTCATAGTTTCAGGTCTTAGATTTAATCTAATCTTAGTTTTTAATCAATTTTGATTTGATTTTTGTACATGGTGAGAGATAACAGTCTGGCTTCATTCTTCTGTATATGGCTATTCAGCTTCTCTCACACCCTTTAGAGAATAGACTGTTCTTTCCCCAATGTATGTTATTAGCAACTTTGTTGAAAGTGAGTTCAATATAGATATGTGCATTTATTTGGGGGTTCTCTATTCTTTTTCATTGGTCTATGTGTCTGTTTCTATACCACTACCACACTGTTTTGGTTGCTACAACTCTATAGTGTAATTTGATGTAAGATAATGTGATTCCCTTAGGAGTTTTTGTTTTTGTTTTTTTGTCATGATGGGTTTCACTATTCTGGGTCTTTGTTATTTTTTCTATGTAGAATATCTTTGGTATTTTGGCAGGGATTGCATTGACTCTATAGATTGATTTTGGTAGCATGGACATGTTAACCAATTGATTCTTCCAGTGACTGAGAATGGAATATCTTTCCATTATTTAGTATCCTCTTTAATTTCTTTCATCAATGTTTTATAGTTTTCATTGTAGAGATATTTTACTTCATGAGTTATATTTATTTATAAGTACTATGTTTTATTTGCAGCTATTATAAATAAGATTACTTTCTTGATTTCTTTTTCATATTGTCTGTTGCTGGTATATAGAAATGCTACTGGTTTTTGCATTTTGATTTTATATCCCGCTAGTTTACAGAATTTGTCTACCACTTCTAATGGTGTGTGTGTGTGTGTGTGCAGAGTCTTCACATTTCTCTAGATTGGAACTTCTTTACATGTTAATGTTTTTTGCTTTTCTTTTTTCTTGCTTCCCTTAAGACCACTTCTTTATTCATGGCCTTTGGAGGCTAATTGTTAAATGCCTTGAGGTAGTCCTGTTTGGGTTAAATCTGCTTGATGCTCTACGACCTTCTTACCTGAATATTGATATCTTTCTTCAGATTTGGAAAGTAGTTCTCTGCTATTGTTTCTTTGGAGGAACTTTATACCCCAATATTTCTTTCTACCTTCTTTTGAAGGGCAATGACTCTTACATTTGCCTGTTTGAGACTATTTTCTAGAATTTATAGGCGTACTTTATTCTTTTTATTCTTTTTTATTTCTTGGTCTCCTCTGATCATGTATTTGAAAATAGTCTGTCTCCAATATCACTAATTCCTCCTTCTTCTTGATCAGTTCTCCTGTTGAAAGACTGGTGCATTTCTCTTTGTCAATTTAATTTTTCAGCTCCAGAATTTCTGCTTTTTTCTTTATTACTTCTATCAGTGTGTTAAATTTCTCTGATAGGTTTCTAAATTCCTTCTCTGTGTTGTCTTGAAGGTTACTGAGATTTTTCATAATGGCTATTTTGAATTATTTCCTGAAGGCCACACATCTCCATCATCTGGGATAGGTCATAGGTACCTTATTTAGTTTGTTTGGTGAGGTCATGTTTTTCTTGGATATTCTTGATGTTTGTGGATTTTTGCTGATGTCTGAGCATTGAAGATTTAGGTATTTATTCTAACCTTTGCTGTTTGGGATTGTTTGAATCTATCCCTCTTTAGAAGGCTTTCCAGATACTCAAACAAAATTGAGTATTCTGGTCTAAGTCTTTGGTCTCTATAGCCATATCAAGGGTAAGATATACCATAATTCCCTGAGTTACCATGGACAGTCTGTCAATCTCTGCCCTCACTCTCTGTGCTTGGCTGCTGGAGCTGGAGGAGGAGTGATGTGGGCATGCCTTCATAGTCACCGCATCACACCTGCACAGCTGAAGGAAGCCCAGTCTCACCCACGTCCCACGGAGACTGGTTACCTCTGTGTTAATCAAAGCCCAAGGTCTCTGTTGTCAGTAGGTGGAAAATCTGCCAGGATTCAGTTCTTATCTTTGGGGCAGCAGGTTTCGTTCTGGCCCAGTGTGGATCTAGAAATGGCATCCAAGAACTAAGGCTTGGAATCGAGGACTTCAGGATTCTCTATCATATTTTACTTTATTGTGGCTGAACTGGTACCCAAGTTGCTGGTACCTTCTGAGCTCTTTCTTTTCCTTTCACCATGGGGGAGAAGACTTTCCTCTAGCCACCGACTGGAGTGGGGATAACTCAGGCACTGGCTTGGCTGTCACCTGCACCTGAAGTCTACTGGCTCAGAGCCAGCACAGCCACAGGAAGTGCACACAGACTACCGCTTATGTGCTCTGACTGCCTGCTATATGTCTGATGAAAGGCTCAAAACTAGAATCTACAAAGAACCCAAGCCAATCAGCAAGGAATAAACAACAACAGAAAAAGCCCTTTAAGAAGTGGGCAAAAGACAGGAACAAAAACTTTTCCAAGGAAGATAGTATAATGGCCAACAAACATGAAAAAAATGCTCAAAATATTTAATTATTAGGGAAATGCAAACCAAAACGACATTGAGATGTCACTTAACTCCAGTAAGAAGTTCTTATCAAAAAGTCCCCAAATGACAAGTGCTATCACAGATACAGAGACAGAAACAATGTTGGTGGGACTGCAAACTAGTGCAACATCTGTGGAGAGTTGTGTAGAGACACCTCAAAAAACATAAAGTAGACCTACCATTTCATACTGCAGTTCCCTTCTGGTTATATACCTAAAGAGACAAAGGTCATTTTATAAAAAAGGTCAGATGCATTGGAATGTTTACAGTGGCACAATTCGCAGTCACAAAGAGGTGGAAACAACCCAAGTCTCCACCAATACATGTGTCCACTAACAAAATGTAATGTGTCTACATATGTGTGTGAGTGTGTGTGTGTGTATATATACGGAGTACCATTCAGCCATTAAAAACAAATGGCAATCCAATATCTTTTTAGGCAACCTAGGTGGAACTGGAAACCATTCTTCCAATTGAAACATCACAAGAATGGAGAAGCAAACACATATATTCAATACAAAGTTGGAACTAACTGATGGACACTCATGCACATATGGAAGTAAATTTCAACAAAAATCAAACCCCGGTGGGGGAGTAGAGGAATGGGTAAATTTATACCCACCAAGTATAGTGCACACTGTCCGGTTGAAGGGCACACTTATAACTTTGACTCAATCTGGACAGAAACAAAGTATGTAAATAAAATATGTGTACCCCTTAATATTCTGAAATTTAATAAATAAAATAATAAAATTGAATTGTAAAAACAAACAAATAATTTATTCCAGGCCACTGGCCACCTTTTGGCTGCAGGTCCTGAGTCTAGCAGGGATTTTGGCAGAGGACTTCGCTCAGGCTGGGCTGGTCGAAATGCGACCTCCAAGGGCACTGACAGATTTCTGCCATAAGCTAAGTTCCCCTGTGACAGCCCTGAGTTCCAAAGCAGAGTCCCATGATCACTTCACTCTCCCTCCCTGGGGCACACTGATTCTCTCTCCACTGGGGATGCTGGCACAGCACTGCCAGAGCAGGGGAAAGGGTGGTATAGGGGATGCAGAACCATCTTCCCTGACCTCCTTAGGACCTCTTTCCTTGACATAATATTAAAACCAGGTACCCTGATCGCTCACCTGACATTTGGCTCTTCTGAAGGTTTTTCCTTGTTGAATTTGGTGTTCATGTGGAGGGATGATCACTGAAAATTTCTACGTGTCCATATTGCTCCGCCTCCCCTCCTCTAACTCATTCTGTCGTTTGGCTGTTTGTTTTCTGTAAACCCTACAGAACTTTTGGCTATCATTTTCTACATTACTGCCTTGTTCTATGTTTAGGTGAATTTATACAGTGAAACTTTTTTTATTTCCTTCTTATTTTTTATTGTCCTATAAGCTAGACAATTTTATTTGTGGTTATTATCAAGATTATGCTTAATATCCTAAAGTTATAATCCTCTTGCTTGAATTCATACCAGCTTAATTCAATTGCAAACAAAAATCTGCTCCTAAAGAACTCTATCCCTACCCCCTTTCAGATATTGATATTACAAAATTATAACTTTATGTATTATATGGCCAAAACACAGATCCATAAAGATTTTATCTCTTAAATCATGTAGAACACAAAATATGAAGTTAAACCCAAAGTTACAGTAGTGCAATGATATTAGGTGGCCTTAATGGGAATGCTAAAGATAAGTATGTAAGAATATTTTGTAAACACTTTGATTTGCAGAATATGGTATTTACAGAATATAGTATATGGCAGTTAAATTTAGAATGTCATCTGAAGCTTATAGTTATTTATACATTTAATGACGTCTTCATTTGAAATTGCACACTTAACAGGAATAAAATAAAATTTTGTTTAGTAAATTCGCTCAGAGCATATTTCCATATAAATAATGATGGGATAAAATCATTGATACACATTGGTTTTAAATCTCATCTCATAGGGTGATTGATTTCTGTCTTTTCACTTCAATAGAAATGTTTAAGTCTTGAAAAGTATTCTCTATTTTATGATAAATGTGTTCAATATGTTTTGAAGTCTTAGGAGCAAATAATAGAAAAATATATTAAATAAATGTCAGTAGAAAAACAAAATACTAAAATACATGTTATATTAGAGCTGAAGTTCAGAAGGACAGGTCTGTCCTAAGTGCATCAACCTAAGTGTGGACCAGGCAGTTCTTTCCCATCAACTTCCTGTTTTAATTACTTGTACCTTGTAAAAGCTAATCTTTTTTCATTTTTCTTTTTTGACTATACTTCAAAACATCAGACAATATCAATAATTTAAGATGGTTTTGTAAAAAAATTCTGATAAGAAGATGTTTATTGAATGGTTTTATGCCCAGTTTTTGACCAAATAGATAATTGAATCCTAATTTTTAATTCCAGCTTTCCTAATATAAATGAAATTGGAAAAATAGACTAGAAAATAAAAAATTATCATTTAGGATAAAAGAATGTTGTTTCTTAAAGAGAAAAGCAAACAGAGGTTATTCTCTCACTGGATAAAAATACTAAAAATACAGAAGTTACAAAACAGCTATCAAAACCAAATATAATTGTCACTGGTATCCATGAGGGACATGTCCACATCCCCTGTAGGGACCAGAATGCATGAATACTCAGGTCCCCGATTTAAAATAGCACAGTATTTGCACATAACCTACATAGAATCTCCTGCATATTTTAAATAATCTCCAGTTCACTTATAATACCTAATACAATGTAAATGCTAGGTAAAGAGGTGTTAAATTGTTCATCTTTGTTTGTATTACTTTTTATTGTTGTTTTGATATTTTTCATTGTTGGTTTTTCTTTTTGATAATTTTTGATCCTTGGCTGGCTGACTCTTCAAGTGCCAAAGACCATGGATGCAGAAGGCCAACTGTAATTTCCATAAAGATTATTCACGTAAGGTTGGTAAGTTAAAAAATCCTTATGGTCTAAAACAGCTAAAACATTCAATAGTAATGGCACATAACACAGAGTATTACCTAGACCTGTAGTTAAATGTAGCAAGGGTCTGCCAGGTACAAGCACAACTCCTCTTCCTCACACTGGGAATCACCTGTGAGAGCTCCAGGGAGAGGGCTGCATAGTTAGTTGTAAATAGAAGGTGCCCAGAGCCCTTGCCAGGCATGGACTTTCCTCACTCTCTGACCTTGAGAAAGTATCTTAACCTCTCTAGGCCATGGTTTTCTCATTTTCTCAATCAGCATAACAGTAATACCTACATCAAAGGCTCTGAAAATTAAATTTCAATGCACTTATGCTTAGGATAGTGTTTGATACAGATGTAAGGAGTACTCTAAAACTGTAAGTTGTTTAAGGCATACATCTAATAAATGTTTACTGAAGACGCTTTTACAATTTGACTCACTTTATCCCTAGTGACAAATGTAACAATACAACTCATTCAAATTCCGATGGCCTATTAATCTAATCCCCTAGCAATTCCCCCAACTAGTAGATCTACTCATTTTCATCTAGCCTCTTAAAGATGCTTGAAGAAAAATTTTGGTTGTGTGAATGAGTCAAATACTGTGAAATTTGTCTTTATATGTGTTATTTTTATCCTGAGTTATTTTTATTAAATAAAAATAAAATACTTGAATGGAAAAAAAGTGTAAGCTATTATTTTTATAGGTCTGAGATATAGAAAAAACACATAAGAATAATTTAGTATTGTTTGTTATGGAATAAATTAATAACCCTC
Organism: Arctocebus calabarensis; assembly: GCA_963573935.1. NCBI lineage: Eukaryota > Metazoa > Chordata > Mammalia > Primates > Lorisidae > Arctocebus > Arctocebus calabarensis. The sequence continues at coordinate 9,894 of CAUYON010169318.1, forward strand.
AAAATTCATATTTTGAAATCTTAATTCACAGTATCACAAAATGCAACTTTATTTGGAAATAGGCTCATTGCAGATGTATTAATAATTAAGTTGAGGTCATACTGGAATAGGGTGAGCTGTTATCCCAATCTGACTGGTGTCAACATAAAAGGGAGAAACAGGATGCAGAAACACATGGGAGAGTGCCATGCATGATGAAGACAGAGACAGCATCTCTGGTGGTGCTAAATCTTGCCATCAAATGACCAGATGCTAGGGAGAAGCACAGACCATACACATCCCCTGTATAGCTCTCTCAGAGGAGCCAACCCTACAAACACTTTGATCTTGGACTTCTCTTCTCTAGAACCATGAGACAATACATTTCTGTTGTTTAAGCCACTCAGTTTGTCATACTTTGTTACAATAGTCCTAGGCAATGAAATACAGTGATCTGAAAATACATAAATGTGTCTATTCCAATTTTTATATATAGAATTATAAAGAGAAAAAGAAAGACTTCCTTTGCTATACTCATGCTAAGTTTTTTCCTGTTTTGTAAATTTCCATATATTCCATATTGTTTTGTGAGCTCCATACAGGCATGAGAGAGCCTCTGAATGAACACCTGAGAGAGTGGAGTTACCAACAAGAATAGGAGACCAGCCTCCATCTGAGGCCAGGAATCTCAAGGGGTTCTGGACATGTTTACACTTGAGAGTATCATGGACAGAGCCCTTGGTGTGAACCCTTCTCAGAGAAAGTCAGCATTTGAGGATGCCACTGATTTTTTTTCAGGAGAATTGAGTGACATTTGGCTGCTTTGAGGTGTTTCCATTGCATTGTTCATAGAAGAAAGCCCTAGAGTAGAATTCCCTTGGTTAAGCCCATGACTTCTGCATTTATCAAGATGGTACCTTGGACAAGATACTCAACCTTAAATAATATAACATAAGGTTATAATTGATAACCTTATGTATCAATTTTTATTCAAGTGGGAATGATATTTATTGAGCCTTTTAATAGTTTTTTTTTTAAATTAACTATAATATAAAGAGCATAGGATAGTGGATGGCATATAGGAAATATGCAATAATTGTTGGTGAATATTCTGTTACTTGTTATTTATTATAAACCTAAAATATAATCTTCTAAACTGACCTGTGCTTACTGGAATGTGGAAAGAAATCTCTTAGTCAAAATTTGATCAGACAATTCTCACATAGATCTTTTGTGCAAACATTATTACTGAATAAAGAAACCACTTTATGGCAGAAAATATATAGATATATAGTTTTATAGTCTCAAAAATAGATACAGACATTCTTCAAACCGCATACTCACTTCATATCCAGTGAAGAAAAAAATGTGATTTGGAGAAGACTAAGGAGCTTAAACTGAGAATTGAACACGAGGGCAAGAGAATCGTCCTGGGGGAAGACACCAGTGGCAGCTCAGTTAGGAAGGATGAAAGCTGAGCCTTCAGGGATTAAGGAAGATGAACCTCACAATCCCACACCAAATTCTGATGGAAAGGGAGGTATAAAGAAATCCCAATCTGTGGTATTCTTTCGCTATTGACAACACAGAGGCAAAACACTTTTAGAGAAAATCTATCCAAACTGAAGCATGTAGATCTTCTACAGATGATGTCCAAGCAATGAGTTCACAAAGACTGACAAGCGCCAAACAAAAAGCAACTCTGCATGAGAGTGAACAGAAATACAAAATGATGCTCTTATTTCTTCAAGGATATTAGATATTAAAACTGCTCATACAAAATATCAAATAGCTATGTGGGCAGGTTTGAAAGAAGTAAAGAGTTTGTTCTCTGATTTTACATGAGTATGCAGATTCCTGTAGTTACTGAGTTCAACTTTTATTCCACGATGGTCTGAGAAAATACAAGGAATTATTTCTATTCTTTTAAATTTGCTGAGGTTAGACTTTTGACCTAAGATGTGATCAATTTTGGAGGCTGTTCCATGGGCTGATGAGAAGAATGTGTATTCAGTTTTGTTAGGATGAAATGTTCTATAGATGTTTGTTAAATTCAATTGTTGAATGGATAAGTTTAAGTCTATAATTTCTTTGCTTAGTTTCTTATTGGAGGATCTATCCAGCATTGCCAAAGGGGTGTTAAAATATCCAACTAGTATGGTGTTGCACTCTCATGCAAGTTGCTCATGTCTATTAGAGTCTCTCTTATAAATTGAGGTGCATTCTGGTTGGGTGCATAATTGAAATCTCATCATGTTGAGTGTTTCCCTTAACAAATATGAAGTGACCATCCTTATCTTTCCTTACTTTTGTTGGTTTAAAGCCTATCGTATCTGCAAATAGAATTGAAACACCTGCTTTTTTCTGATTTCCATTTGCCTGAATTATAGATAAACAGCCCTTCACTCTGATTCTATATTTATCTTTTTTTTTTTTTTTGTAGAGACAGAGTCTCACTTTATCGCCCTGGGTAGAGTGCCATGGCGTCACACTGCTCACAGCAACCTCCAGCTCTTGCGCTTAAGCGATTCTCTTGCCTCAGCCTCCCTAGTAGCTGGGACTACAGGCGCCCGCCACAGCGCCCGGCTATTTTTTTGTTTGTTTTGCAGTTCGGCCGAGGCCGGGCTTGAACCTGCCACCTTCGGTATATGGGGCCGGCGCCCTACTCGCTGAGCCACAGGAGCCGCCCCCTATATTTATCTTTTAAGGCAAGATGAGATTCTTATATTCAGCAGATACCTTCCCTGAGTTTTTGTATTTAGTCAGCCATCCTGTGCCTCTTTAGAGGACAATTTAAGCCATTCACATTAATTGAGAGCATTTATAAGCCTGGTAGAATTTTGGGCATCAAGTTTTTCAAAAGTCCAGTGGACATTTTTAATCCTTTCACCACTGTGAAAATTGGAGTTTGATCTGAAGTTTCTGAGTGAGTTTACTTTGGTGCTAGAGGATTGTGCTGGTCATTATGGAGGATAGGTCTACTGGTTTAGTTATGGCAAATATCTTTACATGGAGACTTTACTTCTTTTATGTTTACATAGATGGAGTTGGAAAATATTCTACTTAGTAAAGTATCTCAGGAATGGAAAAAAATATCCAGTGTACTCAGTACTAATATAAAACCAATTTATAATTACACTTTCATATGAGAGATGAATCACAACTATAGCCCAGGATGAAAGAGGGAAGGTGTAGGGCATAGGAAGGCAGTGGGTGGTTCAATAGAAGGAAGGTTAATGGTGGGACCACACCTATGGAGCATATTACAAGGGTACAAGTCAAATATATCAAGTATTGAACACAAATGTCTGAACACTGTGATTAAGTAAATGAGGTGAAAGCTATGTTAATTAGAAGGATGTAAGCACTCCAATTTGTACAAGTAATCAACACATTGAGTCCCACAAACGCATAAATGTATTCATGATCTATGTATATATGACTTAATAAAAAAGAGTTTGTTCTCAAAGATAAGAATGCAACATAGATCATTAAAAATAAATAAGAACCACTGTATTTCTAAAAATAATCTAGTAAAACAGAAATACCTAACTTAGAATTAAAAAATTCAATAGACTGCTTAATAGCAGTATAGCAATAGTTAGAACATTTAGTGTTCTAGAAGATGCAAAAGTAGAAGATACATCAGAAATTACACAGAATGCATTCCACACACCATTAGAAAAACAACAAATGTGAAGAAAACTTAAGAGATATGAAGAATAGAATAAAATGCGATATGCCTATCTAACTGAAGTTTCACAAAGAGAGAAGAAAAAGAGAGAGGAAATATTTGTAAAAATAAAGAGCACAAATATTCTAAGCTAATGAAAAAATAAATCTCTATATACATGAATACAACATACACAAGAAGATAAATTAAATCCTTAAGCTAAAGGGACAAACATTGGAAAAGAACAAATAGATACTAATGAAACTTATTTACTCTGCAGATGACATACTTATCTACATAAAGTCTGTATCCCCCCAAATCTGCAAATCATCAAAATGATAAAGATAACTTAGAAAGGCAGCTGGATGGAGAATGAATACACAATCAATATTCTAAAAGCAAGCAACAAATGATTAAAACATGACATTTATGGTAAAAATAAACACTAAAATGTATCAAAGTTCATCCAAAAAAGATACATATCTCCAATATGAAGAAAGTTATATTAATTCATTTAAATGTATTATAAGACCTAAAAGTAGACATATCTCATTTTATTAGATAAGTAGTTTTTTTTTTCAGTTGTCCCCAATATGTTCTAAATACATAGTGAAATTTCAATAAAAATTCCCATAGTGGCTCAGCGCCTATGGCTCGATGGGCTAAGCCACCAGCCATGTACACCTGAACTGGCAGGTTCAAATCCAGCCTGGGCCCGCCAAACAACAATGACGGCTGTAACCAAAAAATGGCCGGGCGTTGTGGTGGGTGCCTGTAGTCCCAGCTACTTGGGAGGCAGAGGCAAGAGACTCGCTTGAGCCCAAGAATTGGAGGTTGCTGTGAGCTGCAATGCCACGGCACTTTATCCAGGGTGACAGCTTGAGGCCCTGTCTCAAAAAAAAAAAAAATCCCATAATGTTTTCTGTGATCCCAGAAACAAGAATTATGATATATGACAGTAAAAGCATTGAAGATCACTAGGAAAAGTAATTATTCAATATATGAAAATAGGATATTGGGTGGTAAAATAGACAATTTGAAGTATTATACAAAAGAATAAATATATATGCTGACATGTGAAATGATGTTCGATGCCATTAATGATCTAAGAAATGCAAATTAAGACTCCCATGAGGTGCTATTTTACAGTCATTAGATTAATAACTACTTAGAAACTGGACAAGCACAAATGTTGACACAGATCAGAAACAAAAAGAACACACACAGTTTGTAGAAACTATTTTGGTATAACCATTTTTGAAGACTTCTTTTTTAACCCATTATATAGGAACTGTGAAAAAGTATAAACTTCCATTTTAAGAAATCTGCATGCTAGATTCTCATTCTTGAATGTAAGAAAAATCAAGCTAACATTTAGTTCCCATTAGACACTCTGGGCCCTCAAGAAAATGCTTTAAAAAGAGCTAATCACCCATTAAAGAGGGCATATCTGATCAGTCTCATTGTTCCCATCCCCCTCCGTATTACACAATAATATAAAACTGCCCGCAAAAGAAGTAAGTGCCTTTCCAGAAAACCTACTTATGATGATTACGTTTTCCTAGCGGTTTAGCTGGCTCTGTAATTGAAGCCCATGTGGCTTCAAGTACGTTAAAAGTGTGGCAGTGAAAGTATGCTGGCTCAGAGATGGTTTTAAGAGCATTTGCTTGGGACTATGCATTGTGATGAAAGCCAAATGCACATACACACACACACACAAAAGAAAAAATGCCATGACTCACAGGGTGGGCCAGAAACATCGTCACTGAAATAACAGAAAGTGGCAAGGTGTAACTCCTACAACATTAATATAAAAGCTCCCTATGGCCTAAAACAGGCATGCTTTTAGAATGCAGCTGAAATGGTCTTTTTATGAGTAAATCCACTAAGGCATCCTAAAAATCACTTCTGTGATTCAATATTAGCATTAAAAAACTTGGGCTTCTGGAAGAGACAGAAAACAGGAGCCTAAGTGATCACTCATTAACTCACCTTCTATATTTCCTTCATATTTGGAGGTCAAGGCATTTCCTTTTTTTTTTATTAAATCATAGCTGTGTACATGAGTGCAATCAAGGGGTACAATGTGTTGGTTTCATATACAATCTAAAATGTTTTCCTCAAACTGTTTAACGTACCCTTCATGGCATTTTCTTAGTTACTGTATGAAGACATTTGTATTCTGCATTTAGTAAGTTTTGCCTGTACCCTTCTAAGATGCACCGTAGGTATGGCCCTACCAATTACCCTCACTCCACCCCAACCTCCCCCCTCCCCTCGCTCCTTTCCCCATATTCTTGTGCTATAGGTGGGTTATAGCCTTCATATGAAAGCTATAAATTAGCTTCATAGTAGGGCTGAGTGCATTGGATACATTTTCTTCTATTCTTGAGATACTTTGAGAAGAAGATATGTTCCAGCTCCATCCATGTAAACATGACAGAGATAAAGTCTCCATCTTTCGTTAAAGCTGCATAATATTCCATGGTATACATGTATACATGTACAATTTATTAATTATTTCTCTCTAGAGAGATAGAGCCAATAGGATATAGCTATACATAGTATCTCTATAAAGAGATTTATTATATTTATGCAATTATGAAAGCTGAGAAGTCGAACTATCTGCTGTCTGCAAGCTGGAGACTCAGGAAAGCTAGTTCTGTAGTTGGAAGGCCTGAGTGCCAAAGAACCAATGGCATAGACTCCAGCCTGGATATGAAGACCAGAGAATCAGAAGGGCTGGGCACAGAGGAAGAATGATGTTCCAGCTCACCCAATCAGGCAGAGTTTATTCAACCTTCTTGTTAATAGTCTGAGCACAATGAATAGATTGGATGACTCCTGCCACTCTGGGGAAGACTATGTGCTTTACTCAGCCCACCAATCAAATGCTAATCGCTTCTGAAAACAACTGTCACAGACACACCCAGAAATAATGTTGAGCTTTCTGGACATCTCTTATCCCAGTCATGTCGATAGACAAAATTAACAGTCATAGGTAGGACTACAAGACAGAGAAACCAGGCTGAGGGACAGTTGAATACATTCTCACAAGAAAATACGATCAAACCTGGAAAGAAAACAGACTTGGGGAGGGACAAGGCAGTCAGAGGGGCCAAATGAAAGATGATGGTACTGATGCTCTAGGGGTGGTATGACAACCATTCATGGAAGAATGGTTGGGGAAAGGGAGATGATTATGAAGTTTTGCTATGCAGAATGTGGTGTGACTGGTTTCTTTTTGTGTCATGAGCAAAGTCTCTATTAGTTCTCAGTCCTTTAGAAGATGAAGATGTGAGCACATGAGTCTGGAGGTGAGAGCTGCTGAGACTGGACCTGAGAAGTCAGGTTGTAGATGGACTGGAAGTACATATTCCCAGAGCAGCACGTGGAGGGACCCCAGGAGTCTGATACCTCACCAACCTAGACAGGGAAAGATCTAAGAAAGAGAGATCCATTTTGGCATCTGCAGAAAGTCCTCTGCCTACAGCTCACCAGAAATTGTACATCTGTTGCATTATAGTGTTTTGTTCAACAGAGTACGCCCAGCACTGGCAAACAGAGAAAAGGTTGAAAATGTCACTTTCACTCCTGGAGCTCCAAATCAGAATGGCTTCTCTCATCAGCCAAGCAGGAGGTGAAGGAGGACACCTGTGCTGTGAGAGACCCTCTAATCTGAGAAACTCGCTCTGTCCACTCCCACAATATCCATATGCAGGTGCCTATTCAAATATATTCATTTTCTCAGACCTTATTCACTTCCCCCTTCCCAAACGATGTCTTAGATTACTAAGCCCTTGCCAGGCATTTACTTCTCTGAGTACTACAGAACTGATTGTTGTTATAACAGCCCATTTGAAGTCTCATGTGAGGGAGACTCTTTTGTGCCCCTCTATATCTCAGCTTCAATCTAACCTCTCAGCCTTGTTTCCAGTGACTACACTGCATACAGGTAATGCTTTATTTCCCTCTAAATGATGTACCTGCAAAAAAGAAGTCAACCTCTATCTTTGTCTTTACACAGGTTCTCTCAATAGTTTATTCTGAATAATGAATTAGTGTTTGAGTAAGACACATTTGTCTAAAATAACCCTGAGTAACATTGTGTGTGTTTGTAGAGGTTTACAGAGGTCATGTGACAGAATCAGTGACAAACGAGGCAAAGACCGTTAACACAGACTCAGTGGTTATTCTCAGGGATGTGGCAATTACACATGTTGAATGTCACTGTAAACGAATCTTTTAAAGATCACTCTGAAAGGCAACACAGCAAATTCTGGGACGATGACATTGATGGGTTGACTTCTGCATCTATCTAAATCACCACTAAAAACAGATCTAGGATGTCAAAACCAAAAACCTCCTGACGATTTCTATTTTGAAACCCCCCTCTCAAATTATCAAAGTGTCTTCTAAACCTCAAAATTATGAGCTTTGCATAGTACTCAAATCTTCAAGGGGAAAGGTAGGGGAGTGCAACAGAGCCTCTGATGACCCTAAAAGCCAAAGAACAGTCATTCTCCATCAGGTATTCAATGAAAAGCAGGCAGAAGGATTTCAGAGCAGCATCTTTATCTGCTGGGTTTCTGCACACTCTCATGTACGCTGCAGTGCACACCTCCCCGCTGAGGTTAAAGGATTGAAAAGGTCTGAGCCCAGAGAACTCTCAGAAGGGCCCGACTAAGCTACATTCAAGGACAAAACTTCACATGGGTGAAAAAGTGCAGGAAACAGAATCTAAATTAAGCTGGACAGAGACAATAGGGCAAAAGAAGGATCAAGGTAGAAAAGAGGAAGGAGCTCTTACATCCAAGGTCATATTATGAAACACAAAAGATAGTGCTCTAGAACTGTGAAGATACAAAATCTGTCCTGACCCATTTCTTCCTCCCAAGAGCTCAAAAAAACTAGCTTCATGCATGTATAAAATAGGCAACTGAAAAGGACCAAGTTTGTGTCCTATACAAATTTGCCAATTAAAAAAAAGGAAGAATAAGATCTCTATTGGAATTCTACTGACAATAAAAACACATCATAAAAACATTACTGCCAAACAAACGGGAACTGTAGCCTAAAATTTCAAAATGAAGTAAAAGAAATTAAGGTGATTGAGAAAAGCATAAATCAGTAAAAGTAAAAGTTAGTAATGAAGGTATGGAACTCAAGAAAGAATTGGAAATTTTAAAAAATCATTTCAAATTGAACTGAAAATAGAAGATCAGTAAAGAGCAATGTATAATACCCACACATGTTTATGTTTGTGTGTGTGTGTATACAGATATATATCTGTTGACCTCATATGTATTATACATAAACTGAGTTCACAAGAAAAGAAAAACAAAACAACAGTACAAATTAACAAAAGTAAAAGTTGAAGGGAACTGTCCTAAAATTCAAAGCAAACAAAAGATTTTAAATCATATACTAAAAAGGAGCACCAAAGTGTACTCAAGAAAAATGGCCCATAACAAACCATACTAAAACATTCTAAAAACTACTTTAGGCTCTAAGGCAAAAGGACTAAGTCATTTTAAAAAAGAGAGAAAATCCGATTGTCATCAGACTTTTTGACAGCAACGCTTTATGTCAGGAGACAATGGAGTGACATTTTTAAGATACTCAAGGAAGGAAAATATGAGCCATATATTCTAAATCCAGCCAAACTTATTTTCAGATATAAAGACTGCAGACAAACTGCTATCAACAAGCAAGAACTCAGGAAATATAGTTCCTGGGAGCCTTTCCTGAGCAAACTACCAGAGAATGAAAGTGACTGAAAAAGACATTGACATAAGGCCTGGTGGTGAGCACTAAATATTTACCTGCCTGTGGAACTAAGTATAAATGATGGTTATAAGGACGAAAGTACAGACCATAACAGCTCTGTGCTCTGAAACTGGAGGAACAGTGCCTCTATTTTTAAAAAGTGGGGAATGAATAGAACATAAGAAGTTTTGATATATACCTAGTAGAGGAATTGCAGGATCAAATGGCAGGCCTACTTTTAGATCCTTGAGTGTTCTCCAAACTTCTTCCCAAAAGGAACATATTAGCTTGCCTTCCCACCAGCAGCACGGAAGTATTCCCTTTTCTCCACATCCACACCAACAGCTGTAGTTTTGGGATTTTGTTATGTGGGCTACTCTTACTGGAGCTAGATGATATCTCAAAATGGTTTTGATTTGCATTTCTCTGATGATTAAAGATGTTGAGCATGCTTTATGTGTCTGTAGACCATGTGCCTGGCTTCTTCAGAGAAGCTTCTGTTCAGGTCTCTTGCCCACAATGAAATGGGATTACTTATTCTTTTCTTATTGATAAGTTTGTGTTCTCTGTGTATTCTGGTTATCAAACCTTTGTCAGAAACATAACCTGCAAATATCCTCTCCCATTCTGAGGGCTGTCTACTTACTTTCCTTACTGTGTTCTTGGCTGTGCAGAAGCTTTTTAGTTTGATCAGATCCCAGTAATGTATTTTTGGTATTGTTTCAATTGTGCACAGGGTCCTTCTCATAAAGTGTTCTCCCAGGCCAATTTCTTCAAGTTTTTCCCCTGCACTCTCTACAAGAATGTTTATATTTCATGTCTTATCCTGGTTATTCATTGCAGCTCAATTCATAATTGCCAAGTCATGGAAGAAGCCCAAATGCCATTGACCCATGAATGGATTAATAAATTGTGGTATATGTATGCCACGGAATACTATGCAGTCTTAAAAAAAGATGGAGACTTTACCTCTTTTATGTTTACCTACATGGAGATGGAAAATATTCTTCTTATTAAAGTATCTCAAGAATGGAAGAAAAAAGTATCTAATGTACTCAATACTTTTATGAAACCAATGTATAATTAGTCACACTTTCTTATTAAAGACAGATCACAATTATAACCCATGATGAAGGAGAGAAGTAGAGGGGGATGGGAATGGAGTGGGGAGGCTTGATCGAGGGAGCGTAAATGGTGGGACCACACATATGGAGCATATTGTAAGGGTACAAGTAAAATCTACCAAGTATAGGATATAAACACAATAACTAAGTAAATAAGGTGAAAGCTATATTAATTAGTTGGATGCAACCATTCTAAATTGTATTAAAAAAGTCAACACATTGTACCTGACGAAAGCATAAATGTCTTCATGATCTCTCTATATATGACTTAATAAAAGGAAAAAACAGTTGATTAAGCTTATGATTGCTTAATAGTTGTTAACTACCAGTAAATCACTGAATAAAAGGTGCTTCAAATCAAGCTCTGGAATATAAGGAAGTAGAGAGGAGGTTATGAGCAAATTTCAGTATTACTCAGAGTAGTAAACCAATACTCAATTTGCAATGGAAGAGATAAGAAGTCTTATACAAAGGTATTGCTGTAAGGGAGGTATATAGAATAAAAAGACAAACTTTCCTAAGTGTTCTACTCTCCTCCAAAACCTATAAAAAAGATAGAAATAAATAAAATAGGCCATATTGTGAAATATAATTTGTATAAAACATAGTGTACTTAAAATACCAAATAATATCACAGAGCAGAGGCCAAATCTAACAACCATATCAATAAATGTCAAAATAAATAAAAAAAAAATCATGGCCTCAATTTAATTATTTTGAAAAATCTAATTTTTCCAACTAAACAAATTCTTTATTCTACTATGAACAAGCAATATAGAACCTAAAAATAAGGTAGATACATAGATCAAAAAATAAAATTAAAAATACAAAAGGAAAAAAAAAATATGTACCAGCAAATTGAAGTAGAAATACTCAGAGGATTATTCAGAAAAATATCAAAGGATATTTTTACCACCCCCAAAAGAAATCCACACTTATTTTTAGGCAATGTATAGTTTATTTCAGCCTTTTAGTCCTAGGCAATCACTAATCTACTTTTTATTTCTATAGATTTGCCCATTCTGCATTCATATTAGTGAAATCATACAATATGAACTTGTTTGTGATCACCTTCACCTTCTTACACTTAGCATAATACTTTCAAGATTCATCCACATTACAGCATGTATCAGTACTTCAGTCCTATTTATTGCCAAGTAGTACTATATTGGTAATTCATTGCATTAATGGTTCTACAATTCTGTGAGCATATTAAAGATTATTGAATTTGTTTGAGATAAGTGAATTGTTTGGTATGTCCATTTTGGTGGTAAAAATATCCAATTCTCAATAAAGCTGTTACAATACATAAATAAAATTAATCAGAGTTTATAATCTTTATATCAGAAAAGTTTAGAATTTACATGGGGTGACCAAGTTATCCAGTTTGCCTGGGGCTTTCCTGATTTTAGCACTGAAATTTCCGCTATAAGGAATGCAAGAGAGAATAGTAACTCATAATAGTATCTACCGTAACTAATTCAAGCCAAAACACACAAAGTGGGCAATACTTAATAACATTTAGAAGGCCTAAACCATACAATTAATAAAATAAGTATGATAACTTTAATAGTTCAGAATATAAATTATTCTCAACTATGCATAGAACATTCGTGTTTGTCCATATTTTATGACACATGCATTTGCACATATTTTCCTTCATACACACATACACATAATGTACATATATCTGGCTATAAATTCCATAGAATAGAAAGAGTAAGCATTTATGATGATGGTCATAACAAGTAGAAATATACAGAGTTTTTAAAACTTTTCTCTATCAAAAAGTCCTTTAACATGGTTACTAAACAAACTTTAGGGAAAGAAAAAGAAAATTAAAAAATTATTTGAAGAAATAATGATGAAACTACAACACAAAATATATAGAATAAAGCTTAAGTATTTGTCAGAGAAAAATACAGCATAAAATACCTATCTCAACAGAATTTTAAAACATTTATTTTAAAAGTAAATAAACTTCCAACTCAGGGAAATCTAGGAAAACTACAACAAGATAAACTAAAAGAGTGTTAGGAAAATTAATAAAGATAAAACATAGAGATTAATAGAATCCAAAACAAAGAAGTAATAAACATATTCAAAACTGCTACTTTAAAAAAATTAATGAAATAAGCCACTAAAAACCTTAATCAAGAATTTGAAAGGATGAAATAGACACATAAAATTAGAAATAAGAAATAAATAACAAAGGAAGAGAAAAATCTTAATGGACTACTTTGCATGATTATATGAAATAAATTTGACAATCAAAAGAACTTGATATATGTTAAAGAAAACCAGAACTTACCAAAATTGAGTACAGTAGAGACAGAGTCCAAATGGACCAATTGCTTAAGGAGATGGAGGAGAAAATGGGTTATCAGCTGTCAAACATGTTGGACAGAGAAGTTTTATACTGGATAGAAATTTAAACCATAAATCCTTTAAGACAATTTCTAACATAATAGTTATTTTATTCATGAAATGACTGGGCAAAGACAAAGACACTATTGTGTTCTCATTTTGTTTTCCCTCCAAATAAGCTCATTGTGATCGTCATATAGAGTTAACAGGGACCTTTCTAAGATATTTCATAAATGTCTATATTTTTGGATATTACTGCAGGCTTCAGCTATCTCTCTCCGGTGTATTAAAATGTGCATATCCTATGCCATATGATCTCAAAATCTTTAAAGGAGCTAGTAGATGACAAAGTATAATCTTGCAGGTCAAAAAAATGATCATCTTTGTCCTCCTAGGGATTGTATGATAACAGAGATCTTTAATGCCTTCTTATCCAAAGACAGTGGCACAGTATTTTAGAACTTAAACATCTCCATAGCCTCACTGAACATGTGGGAATAATATTAAGTGAATGATCACAGCAAGTAGATAGTGCATTATGTTAGAAATCAGAAGTCCTTACAGGACAGGTGGAGAATAGGGAGTATTGTGGAGACTTGCTAGAAATTAGTCTTGAGGGGTGCACGGGGGTGAAAAAATATTGAATGTCTTATTAAGAATTTGACCTTGGCCTGGTATAAAATGTGTTTTCATTGAAGATTTTCTAGAAAAGTAGCAGCATGTTTCAAAAAGTATTTGACAAAAAAAAAAAAAAAAAAGACCCTTACAAAGTAGAGGACATATTCTCTTTGACAAAGACTGTGGTCACAGAGATCCATTAGGAGGCTCCAGCTCAGGTGAAGGGTGATGAGGTATTGACTTAGGACAGTGACAATGTCAATATTGTGAGAATATGCAGAATATAGAATGGTTGCCAGGAGGAGACGAGAGCCAGGAAACTGAAATGCTATTCTGAGATGGCCAGTCCAGATTTTCAGGATTGTAAGGACAAAGTAGAGAACTGCAGTTAAGAACACAGGACTGTCATGAAGCTTAATCTCATTTGACTCCTGGCTCTGGTGTTTAATATATATATGAAATTAGGAAGCTGTGTCTCCTCTCTTAATCTCAGTCAAATGGGAATGATTAGAATAACAACTTCAGCTAGACACAGTGGCTCACACCTGCAAATCCTAGCATTCTGGGAGGCCAAGACAGGAGGATTCCTTGAGCTCAGGAGTTTAAGACTAGCCTGACCAAGAGTGAGACCCCACATCTACTTAAATAAAATATAAGTAAAATTAAATAAAGGTAAAACTAAAAGTAAATCAAATCAAATAAGATAAAAATAAAAATAAAGTAAAATAAAAAATAAAATAAAATGAAAAGAAATTAGCTAGGCATTGTGTGAGTGTCTGCAGTCCCAGCTACTTAGGAGGCCAAGGCAGGAGGATCACTTGAACCTAGGAGTTTGAGGTCGCTGTAAGGTAGGTTGATGTCATGGAATTCTAACCTGAAAAACAGAGTAAGACTCTGCCACACACATACATGCAAAAAAGAAAGAATGTCAACTCAGCCACGAACTTCACAGGATTACATGGAGGATTCAATAAGATAATTCATTAAGGAATTTAGCAAAGTATTCAGTACCTGGAAAATAATCAATAAATATTACATATTATTATTAATTATTGTGTAATATGTGGAGGATATAAAGTAAAACAGGTTTGAAGTCAAGTTTGCTTAGGTCAAATCCAGAAGGTTTTGTTTGTTTGTTGCAATGGAGGCAGTGTTTCAGTTGTTCCTTTGGGACAACAAAACTAAGGGTTTGAACGTCCCAAGACCTGTTTCCATCTTTGTTTCTGCTTCTCTCTTTGTGCAGGTCTTGTTTCCTGGGAAAAGATTCTGATCGGTCTCCAGTGTCCAGGCATTCACTCAAGGGAAAATCAGTTACAGACAGGGGCTGGTAGTGGGGTCAAACCCTCATTCTTATCTCATGGTTGAGACGGGGAAATCATTTTGATGAAAATAATGAGACTGACCAGAGACCTACTGATTTACAGAGCTGGCTTTATCATTTTGCACAAGGGCTTTTCTGGTACCATGGTGAACATCCCTCCTTTGTCTCTGCATTCTCTGCTAGGCATAGGAGCCGGAAAAGGAGTCCTCTGTCCCCATCCCACCACCTTGGCTCCCGAAAGTCCTCTCATTTTAGGGTCAGTTGGCTAGATGACACCCCAAATACTTGGGCATCGAGGGCTGTGCTGGTTCCGGCAAGCCCTCTTTGCCTGGGCCAGCTGCCCTGCCAGCACTTGAGATTCTGGGCAGAGCTGTGAATGAACACATTTCAAATGCTATCAATATTTTATGAATTTCCATCCACTTACTTTAATGGGGAACTGTAAAAGCATTTAACCATATTACACCCCATCTCTCAGGCACTGCATTATTCCAATAGAGCTGTTTTATTAGAGTCAACCACCGGGGTAGCAGAGATGGCTTTATTCCCCCTTTCCCCCTAATCTGTCCATCTGCATCTACCTAAGTCTGTTTATCTCTCTACCAACCCATCTCCAACCTACGTTTGGTATTTATCAAATCAAAACAACAAATAGCAAAGGGGGAATAGATTTGGTACTTACACATCTGGGCATATTCATACACACACTCCAGTACACTAAGAATTCTTTCATCTACCAGTGTTATTTGACTGGACGTGGGCTTTAAGAGGACTCTGGCTTTACGGACTGCCCTTGTGTTATCATCTTGAGCATTTGCTCCCTTCTCTTCTCAGAGAAGCTTCTCCCCTAAGGTTGGAATATCTGAAATTAATATCCAGGTATCAAAGTCAGATGAACTTGGAATTCACAGCTATTTGACCACTTGCCTTTATGTTCTTGGGTAAATGATTTGGCCTCACACAACCACCTCTGTAAAAGGGGATTTTGTACTGCAGGTGGGGAGGATGAGGCTGGGGAGTATATTAAAATGATCCCTGAAGTTCCTGCACAGCAAGGGGGAAATGACACATCCAAGATTCTTCAGACGGAGGGGTCAGAGGATTTTCTGTACCCACTTGGTGGATATCTAGAACTTCTGGGCTAGAACATGCCATTCTTCCTCTCCTGACCTCCTGGGATAGCTTCTGCTCTGAACATACACCTCCAGTGCTCCCCTCCTGTCACAACTTATCCCCCTCCCCCAAATTGCCCCCCAGCCTTTCGGTTCAACTCCTTCAGAAATTCACCCCTATCTACTCTGAGACATTTTACTCCATACCCACTTTCTCCAGCTGGTTCAGGAACTTTCTGTGAGTTTCCCCGTCACCGTCCATTTTCTCTCCACATTGCAGCCTGTATCTCACTCTGTTATAATTACTTTTCCTTTCCAGATGACAGACTTCTTGGGGGCAGTATTCAGGTCTTATTTCCTGGTTCAACTGACAAAGCCCTCAGGATGTGGCTCTGCCCCTCAGGATGTGGCTCCACCCCTCAGGATGTGGCTCCTCCCCTCAGAATGTGGCTCCGCCCCTATGGATGTGGCCCCTCCCCTCACAATATGGCTCCATCCCTCAGTATATGGCTTCACCAGGCTTCCTTTCTGTGTCTCTCATCCTGTCGCCATTTAGAACAGTGCCTGCTCTGTATCAGATAGCGTTTAGATGGACATATATGTGATAATTTGTTAAATCCTCCTGCCAGTCTTATGAACTAGAGGCTGATGAGATCCCCACTGTCCAAATGAGGCCACTGGGGCTCAGACAAAGGAGGAAACTTACATAGATCTTCAACTAGGACGGAGGGGAGCCCAGGTGCAAACTCTAGAGAGAATCTCATCCTGGAGCCTCATTGCTCTTTATTTGTACTTTCTATCATTGCTCCAACAAACCTGACCTTGCAGTTCCTCTCATTGGTGCCATGTTTAATCTCAACTCCTTGCCTTTGTACCTTCTACACCTACTTGCCGTCCCTTTGTCCTTCAAAAGTGAAAACACCTTCCTCAATGCCCTATCTGTGTTTACTCTGAACATGCCACTTATCTTAGTGTCCCAGGGACTATACTTGCTTTCCTTCCTGTTAGACCAGAGACTTCTTGGAGAAGTGGCCATGCCTTCCTCGTGTTGAATCCCTGGTACTTAATGTAGTTCCTGGCCTTTTGTGGTAAATTAGTGCCTAATTGTTGACCAGATACTTGTGTTATTCCTGGAATGTGAAAAGGCTTTCCCCAGATTGTCATCTCCTTTACACCTGACTTCTACTTAAATTGTATGTGTAAATCCCTACATTTTATGACATAGCTATCTGCATGTGCAATTAACTAATACCAATTTCAATGAAATAATTGTTACATCAAGGTCAACATAATGTGCTTCTTTCTGAATTTCTCAAGGAGCAACCAGGTGATTCCTAGTGCTCAAAGCCAAGGTGGTACATCTATAAAGTATTTGAGATAAGGGTTTGGTGTCTCATTGCTAATCTCTTTATAACTCATGAAGAGAAAATTATGCTCATATAGAATAATGGTAAAATCAGGGAACAAAATACAGATTCTATGACTAAAACATCTGGGCCTATATGGCTCCTTTCAAGTACCAAGCATCTTTGATGGCATATAAGCATTATGATCACAAACTTGAGTATTCCATCTTCCATTGAACCCAAATGATAGGGCTTACAGCAGAGACTTGGAGTCCACTTACCAAATGGGTTTTGGGGTGAGGAGGACTGCCCTGCTAATTCACCAGGTAGGATAGGGATGCATCAATAGTGCACAGGCAGCATGGGCTTAACTATACTTCACATTGCATGGGCTTAACTATACTTCACATTTCAAAGCAGTGACCCTTTCCACTAGTGAAATAAAACCGGGTGAATTTCAGGCTGTGTGTACGTGCATGAGTGTGTGTTGATGTGTAAGGGGATAGGGGTATTCTTCTGAGGCTTAAATGCTGGACAGATGGTAGAAAATTTATTCTATTAGCATATCTAATTTAAAGTGTCTAAGGTTGAAGAATGCCAGATAAGCTTCCTAGAGGGGTAGTATCAAAGTATCACTGTTGGATAAATGAAGCTAAGATACCAAGGGCCATGGTGAGAAGGCATGCGAACTTGGAATAATATGACAGCAGATAAGTAACAAAGAGGGGACGGTTCTCAGTCTTTGCTACAATCAGAAGAACTTGCTTTTCAACTTTCTGAGCAGTGGGTCTGGGTCCTCGACCACTATCAAGACTCACAAGGGCACATCAGGAAAGTCATGATATTCTGAACTGATGGTTCAAGGTGACCTTGGCTGGGGTTGATCTGCTCATTAGCCCCTGTTCTCATCTATCTCAGTGGATCTGGGGGTGCCATCTGGGTGAGAGCTCTAGGCTTTCTTCCCTTTCCCAGCTCCCTGAGATCTTCCATTCTTAGCATAAGATTGAAGATCATTTCTGACAAAGAAATAAAATCAGCTGCCAAACCCCATCAACTGCCTGTGTTGCTCCCCTCCCGATTTCCAGCAAAACCATTCTCCTGTGCAGACAGAAAACATTTCAGCCTCATGACAAACCCCTGTCACTCTGACGCCCTGTGTCTCGCTGCTGACATGATAACCGAGTATGTGAGACAGACAGTGTTTGTCTCATGCTGGAGGCTTTGTAGTGAAATCTTAAGGCTGAGATGAAGGAGGCAGGTTAGGGCTGGGAGAGAGGGGAAGCTGGGGCCCTGGTGAGAGCTGTCTGCTTCTGCCCATTTTCTGCTTAACAGGATGATGCAACAGCAACAAGCCTTCCTGGTTGAGGAGAAGTTCATTGCCTTGTTCGGAGTCTCAAGCTAAAAAATTTCACCTACAGACCTGAGCATTTTCAGTAAAACAGCTGGATCAACTCAATTCAACACACATTTACTGAGAAGATCCAACTTTGTGCCATGCAAAGCTGGTAGGCGTGAGGGGTTGCAAAGATGAAGCAAAAGAAAAAAGAATAAAAGGAAAAAGCTATAATGACAGTTTCCAATGAGCACACGGTATATGTCAGTTTCTGCAGTTACAGGTACATATAAATTTGCATTTAATCATCTCAGTAATACTATGAGTATGATATTAATAGTCCCATAGTACAGATGGAGAAATTGAAGCTCACAGAGGGGAAATCGCTTTCCTAGCTCATGCCAGTGATGAGTGATGGATCTGCAACTTTATTCAGATTTCTTTGATGCCAGTGGTTCTACTACTAACCTTTATGTTCTGTTTTCTCCACTGTATCCAGTATAGCAGGCTAGAAAGTTTTATATATGCTAGTCACTGAGACATAATGCTATAGGGCTTATAATAATAATAAGAAAGGTATACTGTAACCAAGGAACAACGTAGACCACATAGCATTCAGAGCAACGTAGCGCCAGGTTTTAACTCCTCGATTACCTAGTTGCTATGTGACTCTACTAACTTTAGTACTCTGACGTGTAATATGGAATGATAATATCTATGTTGTGAAATTACGATGAGGATTGAATATAGTAATGTATAAAAAGTACACCTAGTTAACAGGTGTTAACTTTGTGCTAATATTTTGATGAAATTGCACTTTATCCTAATCTAATAACAACCTTCATAAGGAACCATCATTATTATTTCTACTTTACAAGTGGAAAAACTGAGTCTTAAAGAGAACAAGTCATTTGTCCAGTGACATTAATAAATGGTAATGAGAAATTTTTTTTCCATTTTTTGAAATTTCAGATTAATACAAGGGTACAAAAGACAGACAAATGGCCAACAATCACATGGAAGAGTGATCATCCTCTCTAATTATCAGAGAAATGCAAATCAAAACCACCTGGAGATATATCACTAAGCCCAGTGAGAACAGCTCACACCACAAAGTCCCACAGCTGCAGATGCTGGCGAGGATGTGGAAAGAAGGGAACACTTTCACACTGTTGGTGGCATGAGATTTTAACTCAGTTGAATCTGACCCCATAAGCTAATCCCATGTACACAAGTTTGGCTCCATTAGTAGACAGGATGGCTTAAGAGCCGTATGAAGATCACCAGGGACTACAGAATATGTTTTATTTTTTTACCATACCAGGTCGCCTTCCTTGACAGGAGAGACTGTTAGAGAACTTATATCATCCTGTTGACTTTGTTGGAACATTTTATTATGCACAGGACACTGTTCTCTTTTGAATGATTGATGGATACCCATTGCATACATATGGGGAGTAAACAGAGCCCTCTTTCTGGGTATCCATGCATGTTTCCACAGCTCATGCCCCTGAGTAGAGCAGGTTCAATTACCAAAGTTGTATTTCTAAAGCAGGTAGATTAATACCAATTAACAGGTTGAGCTAGGAGTTGAGACCTTAGCCAGTTCACAGAACAAGTTGTGATTTCATGTCATCTGACGCATGCATAATTACACACACCAGGAAGCATCCACCAATGCACACAGCACAATAAATGTGTGCTTAATTACAAGTCACCGTGTATATATGCTTAATTACACATCCTGCTACCTGCAGGATTAATTGCATGTCATGTTACATGCACACAATCAGAAGAGGTGACATTTGATGACATTTAAAAAGCTAGGAGAACATAAAGGAGCAATTTTTAAACAGTTGCATAATGTGTGTGTGTTTTTTTCTTCTTTCCACAGAAGGCATCAGACATTAATTTCTAGTCAATCATTCAAGAAGCACTTATTGAACTAGCCCTGTCAATTTTACTTTTATAGTGTCTCTTGCATCGATCCTTTCCTTTCCATTTTCATGATCACTAATGTCATCTCTTCCCTGGCAGTCTAAGGTAAGGAGACGGACAGTGCATTCAAATGTTCTCTCTCTAAACCCTCCGTCGGCAGCCTGGTCATTATCTTTTCACCTGCCTATTGCAGCACCCCCTACACCCCCAGTAGATCTCCTTTTTTGTGTGAGTCTTGAAGTCTCTACGACTCAGTTCTAATCATCTCAATCCCTAGCTTAAAATTCCTCAATAACTTTCCATTTCTCTAGAACAAAGCCCAGAATTCTGAGGATGAACCACAGGGTTCATTTGTCCTGGCCATTGCCCAACCCACTAGCCTTTCTTCATTCTCATCCTCACTCTCAAAGTTTCAGTGACAATGCTTTCTCTTTCAGCAGGACATAAGTCCTCCCACACCAAGATAATTTCATATATACTGATCCTTCTGTCCAAAAAAATATATATATATATTTTCTTCCCTTCCTCTTTAGCTGTGTAAACCTTACCTAACCTAACCCTCATATGTCAGCTCAAATATACCTTCCCCAGGAAAGTTTTCACTAGTATCTCAGATCAGGTTAGGTCCTGCTAATATATCCCATAATTTGCCTTCATAACAAATTATCGCACTATACTCTTTGGAATCATCTGTGCAGTATTTTTGATTATGCCTGCCTGTTACTGTAAGTTCCATGTGGACATTGATTTGGCATATTTTATTTTCTAATACATCCTCAACTTCTAGTAAAATACCTGGTGCACAGAAGTGTTATAGTAAGCTTAGTAAATACAAATACAGGACGCTTCACTAAATATGAATTCCACATTAATAACAATACCAAGGACAAAATCCTAGTATAAGTATGCCCCATGCAATATTGAGGACATACTTATACTGAAATTATTTATTATTTATCTGGAATTCAAATTTAACCAGATGACCTATATTTTATATGGCAACCCTAACTTTAGCCTCTTAATATTTAATGGTTAAATGAATAAATGAATGAATGAATAAATTAATGATAAAATGAAGATTCAAGAGACCTTCATTCTCTTGCAGCTTTGGTTTGTTTTACACTTACCAGCCACTTCCTTTTTCTCCATCTGTACAATGAGACTCAATGATCTATATCTAAGACTCCTATGATGCTGGCATGAAATGACGGGAAACAGTGACAAAAAACAATTAATGACCCCCATCTGCCACTGGCTTCTCCAGACCAGCTCTTTGTTTCCAGAATTATCTGACTTGCTAATTATCTCATTCTTCTCCCCCAAATTCTAACTCTTTCTCATGGCTATAGAAAGAACTTAAAATACCTTTTTCAAGCACATTCCCCTGTGTCCTTTGTAATCTCAGACTATCACATTTTATATCTAACAGGAAGGACTGGGATTGATATTTAGCATTAACATTTTAAATCATCAAAATCAATGTTAAAAAAAAAATCCATGATGAACAAAATACTAAACCAGAATCATTATTACTGATTTTTTTTTTCCTGTTTGCCTCAGCCTCCCATATGGTTTGGCACAGCAATTTTTATTTAAACTTTTGAGATTTTGATCATCATGTGTTACTTGCGTTGACTGTGATTCTTGAAATACTGAAATACTGTGTTCTCTATCTTGATTGCTGAGTATTTTGGCATCCCCTGCCATTGTGCTCCCAATAGAAGTGCTGCACCCAACCCTTGGATGGCCCTGATAAGTGGAGCCAACCTTTGGTAGGGAAGACACAGTGGAGAAATTGTCTGCCACCCGACTCGCAGGATCCAAGGCTCAGAGCTTGTCCTGTGGGCAAAAGGGAATGGAGAGGTTTTGAGCAAGAGAGAGGCAGATGCTGCTTTGAGTTTTGGAGAGAGTTTTTCAGCTGGGGTCTGGTATAGAGAACTGGTTGGAGGGATCATGATGGAGGCAGGGAGACCTTGGCAAGGAGGTGAGGGTGTGTGAGACAGGAGCCAGGAGGCAGCAGGAGAGAAAAAAGTCACAGCCAGTGCAATGCCTTCCCGTGCTTGGAAGGCACGCCTTCTCCTTTACTGCGACTTCTTGGCTTTTCTCTGCAACATCTTCTCTGTCCAGTTCAGCATGTCTTGTTGGAACTGAGTGAGGAAGGAGGAAGCACCGAGGGCGGGCTTGTTAGCTTCAATAACTAAAATTCTGACTACACAGAGCTCCCTGATTTATTTGCAGACCTTCTGGGCATTTTCCCAGCCCCTACATAAATTGGTTCCCCAGAGATCCATACATTGAATATCATATTGTTCTCTGTATAGACACTCCCAGAGGTGGGCCAAGAAATTCACTTTCCGAAATGATCTGAAAAAGGATCATGTTATTGACACTCTCCCCAGTGGTATTTGTATTTCAAAAAGCAACGTGCTTAGGAATCCATCATTTCAATTAAAACTCATCTAGGCCTCCTATGAAAAAGAAATATCAGTGTTGCTGAGTCCCCAGCCCTGGAGGATTCAAATTTGGCTTTCAGCCTGAAACCATCATGGACTTGCTGTTTGGCCTTCAATATACGGCCTGGTTTTCCTGTGCTTCCAGCTTACCTTTGGGAAGAAGTCTGCACTAGACAAATGAGCTACATCTGGGGCATTTAAATCACGATCTTGCTATTCACCAGTTCTGTGAACTTGGGCAAGTTATTTACCCTTTCTGAACTGTACTTGCCTTCTCTTCCTGTCAAAGAATGAGAATGACGACCTTCCTTGTAGGGCTGTGATGAGGATGGAAGGTGTTGATGCCTGACAGGTGTTTGAAACTTAGCAGGTAATTCAGTACATATTAACCATCCCCTCCCTACAATGGTTAATGGAATTGGGTAACAGAAAAAAATAAGTCAAAAAAATGAGTGGAATGTCATGTTTTACACTGATAAAAATGAAGTGCAATTACATGCCAAGATATGTTGATACAATGAATGATGTTAAAGTGATTTTATGGTTGTGTATACAGAATGCTGAAGTTCAATCTGGGAGTGGGTTTCACTGGGGTAGAGTCAGTCATTCACTTTAACCATAGTGCCATATAGGAACACAAGTTGCTTGTGTTTGTTGCTTAGTAATTTTTTTAACTATGTTCTTTAAAAATAATAATTTTTCCTCAATTATCTCTTCTGGTAATTTTAGACATGCAGTGCCAGACCATGGTGTATTGCAGTCCTAAATTTAGATCATAAGAATAGGCATACATGTTAAGCCTTTGTTGTTTCTTGGTTATTCAAGTTAATTATTCCTTTAATATGTTTTTAAGTTGGGTCTCAAGCCAAAATAAGTGTAGTCCCAACCCTAGTATTATGTAACATGGAGTTTGAGAATGCTTTTCTCTTTTCTGTAAGAGGGAGCCCATGGCTGCTTTCTCTGTGCAGGGCAAGCACTAAATAAGGAAATGTATGAAAAAAGCTTAGTTGTCTGAATACAGGACAAGCCTGCAATGACTAGTTATTGTGACTATCATCATTACTATAATAGTAATGAATAAAGTGTTTATTTTTTTCAAGTATTTTCTGGTTTTATATTGAAACATTTTTCTCAACAATGTAAACGGATCTCAGTTTGAATACTGTGGCCTTATGATGTGACTTTCACTTTAGTTTTTCTTTAAAAAATATGCCATGGAATAATTAGTTTTTAGACAGAGATTAAACAAGTGAATAAAATCATCTCTTATCTATCACATGTACTTTTCCATAACAAAGTGAGGTTCCCAAGACTCCAGGATTCTGAAAAGAGTTTACAAATACTGTATAAACAAACTCACCAAGCAAGATCTTCAATCTGGATCCCTTTCTACTACCCTTTCAGTTTTTTGAACTTAACATGGTCTCTGTGGATTTTCTTTGAAAATATTTAAATTTGAATCTTGCATCGTATCCTTTGGTCTGTGGTTGAAATGCACTCTTTCTGTTCCCTCCCCTTAGGTCTGCCATTAGTTGCCATGTGCTTCCTGAATGCAAATTCATTTTTATATCAGCAAAAGCAAAATTGAATGAGGAAGGCCATCTGATATATAGTAAATCAAACAAAACCACAATGAATTTCAAACCCAAGTTTAAATTTTAAGACACAGCATGATATCAAAGAAAGAGCAGTAAACTCAAATCAGGCAATTTGGAGTCTAGTTTAGACTCTGCCATTAACTCACTGCATGACCTTGGGAAAGTCATTTCTTTCCTCTATTTCTGTTTTTAATCCTTTAAAATTACTAATTTTAATAAACATAATTTTCATTAGTGAGTCTAAACAAATGAATTCTGAACCTCATGAAGTGTTGCAAAGTAAGTCCGAGTTTTACCAGGATTAAGTCTATATTAAAGGAATCTGATTTTATTTTATTATGATGTATCAGGTAGGAGAATCCCAGGCATGAAATGTCTTGGTTTCACCAAATGACATTATCATATTTTCTCTTATATCATTTTTGATAAGGTAGAAAAATGGGCAGTAGATCAGTGGTATCTAAGTGGTCCTGAGAGATGACCAGAATCTCTAGGGAGTTATATCAATGTACACGTTTCTCACAGATTATGATTAAGATAGTCCTAGATGGGAGCTTATAATCACAGTGATCCCAGCTGATTCTGAAGATCATATTGGTTTGGAAACCAGTGGGCTAGAATAACCAGGTGGGTCTGTTAGTGGTTGAATCATCAGGGTAACTTACCATCTCAGGAGCAGTTAGTCCTTGGTTTCTCCTCTTGGACTGATGTTTACCGATACATGTCTGCTTGATTTGGCTGAGGGTACAGAAGGGATGCTGGCCAGGTGTAGAGATGTTGCCGTTACACTGGATAGCAAAATAAAAATGCAAAACTGTCTCAATGGGTGGAAACATCAGAACAGTAAAAATGAAATTTAAAGGGATGCATAATCTCTTTCACTTGATTTACAGTTTTAAAAGTAAAAATGTAATATCAGATAGGGTGATGCTGACCTGAGGTATGCAGCTTCCGATAACATAGGCTTTGAGGTTCTAGGGTATAGCATCTTTCTAAGAATAAAATGAGTTCTATGTGAAAACACATTTTATATGTTGATAAACGTTACCAACTTATCATAAAATGGCAATGAGGTGACAACTGATCTTAGACAAAGGCAGAATAGAACAGTGGTTGAAAGTCTGAGAGTCCTGGATTCACATCTTGACTTTAAAAAATAGATGAATATGGTTTTGAGAAAAATTATCGAACTATTCCATATCTTGGCTTCCTCATATGTAATACTGGGACAATACCCTCCCACCATGTTATATTAAAGATTGAAACATTTAACAAATCATTGCTACATAGTGACAGTAAAACCCATTATTTGAGGTATTATTATATAGCATTCAGAAGGAAGGAACTATATTCTATATTCGGAACTATATTCGGCTAATTGTAATTAACTGTAATTGTCAGGTGACACCTAAAGAATTGTCTCCACTTTGGGGCATCATATGTTAGGAGATTCATAATGTGTTCAAGGTATGTGGTGGCCCATGGGATCAGAGCAGTGAGTGTCTTTGAAGTACAGTCAAATGCATCTGAAGAAATGGAGGGTGTTTTGTCCTGAGAAGAGAAGCACAAAGAGAACATCTAATGAGCTGAAGGGCAAGTACAAAAGAGCTGTTTTGTCTTTTGACTCCACAAGACAAAGTTTCACTTGGGGATGCACACAGAGGTCCAGAGAAGGTGTCTCAGAGCTGCTTGTATGACTAGAGCCATCTAGATTATGGGGAGCAAGAGGGAGACCCTTAGCCTTTCTGTGCGGAAGCCCCACATTCAGAGTCTTAACTGGGGGGATTCTTTTGTAAGGTGAGAGGTTCCTTAAACCAAAGATGTCTAAGGCCCCTAGAATGTTAGTTTTACCTGGAGGAAATGACACTGACATTCCCAGTGCCGTCCTGAAGGTCAACACGTGCTGGGGATGGGCGGGGTTGCCAAGGCCTCGCTGCTCCTGAAATGGAAAGTGATTTGTGTTCCCATTTACTTTAATGCATCTGTCTTTTCTCTCCAACATATTGGGCCCATCCGTCTTTTCCACACTGCAGAATTGGAGGTGGGGGGGATTTGGCTAATGAACCTCTTTAGAAAGGCATACTTCCCCAAATTAGGTTCTAATTGGGTTGGGGAGCAGCAATTGCCTGTGACCTGCTAATATTTCAGGAAGTTTCATCTACCTGAGTGATTTGAGAGCCGGCAGCCTTCTGAAAGGAGAGACAGACTCCCAAGCTGACATCCTGCACCTGCCTCCGCTTGCACCTGCCTTCTCCTCTTTTTACCTTCAACATCCCTGCGACGAATCTGAGTCCAAAGCTTAGTCATCTCAGGCTCATCAAAGCTGGACACTGATGGAATCATTCCATCACAAGATCTTACGATCAAGTGAAATTAGAGTTCAAAATCACAACACCTAGATTTGCAAAATTACAACAAACTTAGGAAAGTCATGTTGTCTCCCCTCATTTAATCAAAGTTGTTACACTTTGTAGTATCCTTGCCCAGTGGCCTTGAACACTCTTTCAACATACTTCCAATTGGGGAACTCATCACCATCAGATATTCTGTTTTATTTTTGTACAGCTCTGGGAGCTAGAGGGACTTGATGGAGGCCAAAGTAGTATGGCTTGCTTAGTTCCTTTGGGGAATGATACTCAGGCAGCTGCTCATAGTAGTCTCCCTTTACCACTTACTACCAGTTAAACATGGTAGTAAATACACTGTCCCATTTAATTGTGCCTCAGAACACATGTTATACATCCTTATTTCATAGGTGAAGAAATGGAGGTCCAGAAGATTCCAGTGATTTGCCCAAAGATCTTAAGTGAGCTTCAAACCCTGATTCATATGATTGAAAAAGCACATTCTCCAACCCTCTTCCCAGGCTGCATGCATGCAGGTAGATAGGTCCTGTCCATGCTGGGGCCTCTTTTACAGTAGGTCCCCCCAGGACGGGGCCACATTGTAGATCTTACTTTGTTTCAACCCTGTCCCCAGGCTTAACGTCTTCCCTAAGTGTGGCTTAAGCCCTTAAAGTTATCACCACCCCATGACAGAGACTTTTAAAAATCCTCTCAGGGCAGTTTTGCAATTCCGGTAGGAAGCCCCATAGGCTACTGTGGAGACTAAGAGGAGCTGGGCTAGCAGAGCCTGAAAACCCCACCTTCAGACAGACTCTGCTTATTTCTGTCTTTTTTACGTACTGAACTTCCACACAAGCTCTCAGATGGAGAAAAGATTCCACGGCTCATAAAAAGTTTATAACTATTGCATTTGACTAAAATATAGAGAAAAAAGACTGAGCGCCGGTAGCTCAGCGTCTAGGTAACTATATCTTCTCCGGCCCCTGAAATTATTTACACTAGCCAATCCTAAGTCTGTTCACCCTGCCTTGCCCAAATCCTTCTTATCCACATTTTCCTTTATCCCCACCTCTGGCCCTGGGGCTTCCTTGCAAGGACCACCATGGTTTGATGTACCCTTCCTCTTGGGACTTAGGAATATAACCGTCTTTTCAAAGGCAAATGTCTTCTGAGCTGTTAGCCTCACTACAATGAATAATCATAAATCCTATATTTTAGAGCAACATCACTTTCTCAGAGTTGAGCCTTCCTGTTCCTGTATTTTCAATCCTTATTACCAAGCCAGACCTGCTTTCCAGGAATTTTTCTTTCAGGAGAGGCTGAGACGGCTATGTGCATGTGCAGTTTGAATAGTTAATACCCTTTCCCCCAACCGAAGACACAAGCGTGCACACGTACACACTGAGAGATATCTCGCTGTTATCACAGGTTCTGCCGTGACTCTTAGTTCTTGGCCCTGTGCTGGGCCCTGCATAGCCTTCTCCTGTGAGCTGGTGAGCAGGGCTTTTTGAACTTCCTTATCTTTTTTCTCCTTAGACACAGCTTACACATGCCCTCTTTTGCTTGAGCGGCTTCAGTTAGTCTGAGAAATGATCTCAAGGCCACCGTGTCTGCTGTTGTCCCTCATCTGCGCTCCCCGTGTGACACTTCCCATAGGGCTGAGCTCACTCACCCAGAGGTTTCTGGTCTCCTGTGCCAAGCGATGGACTCCATGAGGCCAGGGCCAGCACAGAATCTGCCTTATGGTGAATCCACAACAAATACTTGCTGGTTGCTGGTTGAGTGAATGAATGAATAAACCTGACTTGTCTTCTCTGCCCTTGCCCTTCTCTTTTCCAGAAATCATCACATAGACACCACAAATACGTACTCTCTCTCTCTCCCCTTACAATGACGCCTCTGTTTATCTCTGCGAAAATATACCCCGAACAGCCCAAGGGAAATCATCTCAATTTCTTTATAGTGATTTGTAGACAGTATGTCTTGAACTGAGTAGTAAAGGAAGAACTTATTTTTTAACACAGGAAATGTATCTAAAAATATGAATTTGTGTTCAGAGAAAGAGACGAGAGTGATGCAAAAAAAGAAAAAAAAAAGAAGAAGAGGAGGAAGGAATGAGTGGGTGAAATAATTAAAGAAAAGAAGATTACAGCAGACAGAACAAAGGAAGGGAGGAAGGGGGAGAAGAAAAAACCGTTGATTGCTCTTGTCAGTACTCTGGGAGGATGGGCTATGGGACCTCATGTCCTAAACTTACTTCCCTCTCAACACTACCTCCGCATACCCACGTTATTCTTGGACCCCCGTCAGCATCTAGAGATAAGGCTTTCAAAAGGCCCCTCTACTTGCATCTGGATACACATTGCTGAGAGGACGTGGGCAGTGGCAGGTGCTGGGCTGGCCCCTTCTGGACTCGAGCTTTGCTCTCAGGTGGAGGATCAGGCAGGTCTGGGTGCCCTTATTGCTTTTCACTTCTTTCTCCCCACCTAAAGAACATGACAGATATGTGCAAGCTCTGAATGAAAATGATTAGTGTGACCTCTCTCAGCTTCATGAAGCAGATGGAACAATAGGTAAGCCTTGGGCGTGCCAAACTGGAAGGAGGGCAGCTCTTCCATTCAGGAGAAGCCTAAGATATTCCGTGCAACCTCTTTCTACCTCTCCAGCTCTTGTATCCAGAGACTTCTGCACTGGACCTGTTCCCCCCTCCCCCAGGTTCCCTGCTGAGCCACCGGTAATTGCTACCTCAGTAAAGACGGTTCTGGCTCCAGTGTGGAGGGGATAAGGAGATGTGGGTCTCTCAGCCTGTCTGCCTCCTTGAACAGAGGCGTCACTCCCTGTCTCTTTACAACCCTGTTTATCTCTTCCTTCCTTCGGCTCTTGTTCCATTTTGTTGTAATTTCAGCCACAGGAGAGGGAAAAAAGTCAGATGTGGAGATATCACCGGGCATAAACGGCATTTACTGGTAATGTGGCGGCAAACGGCCTCCCCTCTGACTTGGGACACTTTCACTCTCCTAAGGAAGGAAGTGGCACTGCAGCTCTCATCTCGGGGCCCAGAGGTGGGGAAGCTTATCCATCTAGATCATTAATCCTAAAGCACGATTTCACCCGTGGAGGTCACGAATCTGCAGCATTTGCCAGGCGGGGCTGAACGTCAGGACCCCAGCTCCTGTCCACATCTGCCACTCACAAGCAGATGGGTAACTCTCCAGGGTCACAGTTTTCTTATTTCTAAAGCAGAGATTGTAGCCTTCATCTTTCCCCCTTTGAATAGTGATGGTGAGTACATCTTGAGACAATGTCAAAGCCTTTAGAAGCTAAAGCACTACCTAAATATTAGCTATGATCATGGCTAATTTTTGTGTGGATTTCTGTAGAGTGCTCACGCCTCACATTTGTTTCCTCCTGTCCAACACACAGTATACAGCATCGTTCCATCGCTGGCTTTCTCTGGCTCAAAACCTTCCTTCAGAAAAGTTTCTGGTATCAGTCATTTCCGTGTATCGATATTCCATCTCCCAGCCCCTGGTTTCTCCAGCTCCCAACCATCCTCTCCCATCCCAGCAGAATTAGCTCTCTGAAACACACACCTGATCCTACTCACACTCCTGTTTCTCTGTGGTCCCAACTGCCCATTTAGCTACCCACGACACCTGCCAGGCCCGTTGTACATGATGGAACTACAGCAGTGGATGACACAGGGTAGGTCTCAGCCCTCCTGAGCTCTAAGACTCAAGAAAAGAGGAGACAGAAAGTAAATAGACAGATACACAAAGAAGATCCCTTTAGGTAGTGATAAGTCAAAAGAAGAGAGTAAAACAAGAGGAAAGAGAAGATGGATGAGAGTTGGGTAGGCAACCTTGGATATTTGAGCTTCACTCAAATAAGGGAAGAATTGGACATATATAGCAATGGGGTAAGAGGGTTAACAGCCCAAGAAGACTGCAGTCACAGAAGCCTGGTCACGGAATGAGCTGGGCCTAGCTGTGGAACAGCAAGAGGCTAGGATGTGGGCAGGGGAGAGAGGCAGGAGGCAGGAGGCAGGAGGAAGGAGGACCCTGGAGGCCGTAATAGAGTCTCAGCTGTGTCCTAACTGCAGAGGGAAGTCTTGGCCGGACGTGAGGCAGAAGAATGATATGATCAGATTTACCTTTTAAGAAGACCAGTTTGGCTGCACTGTGGAGAATGGAACTTTTGCGGCTAAAGTTCCAAAACTGTCTTCAGTGCCCTTTGCTGGTGGGGTCCAACTAACATTTCCAGTCACAATTCCTATCACAAGCACACATGTCCTGCTTCTTGGGCAGGATAGATTATGCTTTTTTTTTTGGACAGGTCATTTTCTTGAATACTTTTTAATTCAGCTACTGCTGCCTTCTCTTCTGATAATGCTGTCTTGCTGTCTAGGGCATGCCGCAGCTCCTGGAGAATGATCCTTTCAGGATGCTTAGCTATGGGGCTAGAGGCGGATCATTTTCAAAGGCTTAGAGCAAATCAGGGAGATAAGCAAGCAATAGCCTTTTGAACCACCCCCCTGTGTGCCTGGCACAGGGCTGGACCTGTAGGATATGGGTGGAATGGCACAGCTTCAGTCTCTGCCCTCATGGAATTTATAATCTAACGGGCAGGGAGGATGAAAAGGAAATATGAAGTGTGTTGGGGTATCTATGCCTTGAGCGATAACCCAGTGCTAGAAGTGCTCATCTTGGAAGCACATACTCATAGATTTATGGTCTCATGGAATCTTAAACCTGTAAAATCAAATCATCCCAGAAGAAAAAAAAAAACCAGGAATTAGAAATGAATATTTATAAAGTCTCTAGAGGATGGGGTGGCTGTATAAGCTTAGAAGTGATAGAAGAAATCACAAAGGAAAAGACATAAAGCAAACTGGAAAAATACCCACGGCAAATATGACAAAGGATTACTATCTTTATTATGTAAAGAGTGCATGCAATCAATTAAATTCACTAAGACCCCAGCAGATAAGAGAGCAGAGGGCATGAGGAAACAATTCTCAAAGGAGGAAATACATACAACTGGTTAACAAACACAAGAAAAAATGTTCACTCCAGTAATCAAAGAGAGACTTATTAAAACCATGAGATAACATGTTTTTGCCTATTGTATTATCAAAGTTCAAACAAAACAAGAAGGAGATGGTCAGTGCTTTTGAGAACGAGATGACTAGGGCGAACACTTTGAAAAACAGTTCGTCGATGTGCACGAAGAGTCTTAAAATATAATTTCATTTTAGTAGTTTAATTTCTGGGATTTTTTTTCTAGAGAAAGAATCCAAAAATAGAGAAAAGATATATGCATGCATATTTTTTCAGGATTATTATTTATAGTAGCCAAAAGGGGTGGGGGGGACCAAATAGCAAACTAGAGAGGTACAAATATCCACATAAGGAAATACACCATGGTCATTTAGAAACATGTTTGTGAAATTCTTGTGCTCAGTATCAAAGTTAAATGGAAAAGGAGGACGGAAAAGGAAATTGTATATTCAGTGTGATTGTGCTCACAGGGAGAAAAATCACAGATGCATTGTTAGAACTTCCAGGTTGTCAGGTAAAAACAACCCTAGTGGTTTTTGTATGAAATGGTTTGGGGACAGGGTCCTGGACTGGGCCACCTTGTTGGTAACTCCTCCACAGTTGAAGATTTGGTAAAGATGTGAAAAACTGTCCCTGGCTTCTCTGGGGGTGGGGGACTTTACTTTGTCCCCCAGCTTCTGAGTGAGAAGTGAGTGCTTTTAAGCAGTATGGTTTCAAGAGACCAGACGAGGCTGACTCCTCCAATTTACAGATGAGGAAACTGAGTCTCAGAACGGTTTGGTCATTTGATCGAGGTGGGACGGAATGGTGGCAGGGCAGGGACTGGAAGTCAGGCCGGTGTGGCCTCCCACCTCTGCATGCAAACACCAAACACGCTGGGAGGTGGCATTGTATTTGGGGCGTTGCTGCATAGTCGGTGGGCTTACTCGGGAGCGTCCACAGTGGTTTACTTGGGAGCGTCCATGTTTTAAAGTCCAGGGAGGCTGTTGGTCACTCACAACGTTGTGTATTTCACCCTGTTAAGCGGGCACGTGCTTTTTGGGCATCTTGCGCCTCTTTTGGTATATCTAGATTTGTTTTGTCTGCTTCAAACCGGCTGCCCCTTGGCTCGGTCCCTGGCTGACTCTTCCCGCTTCGCCGGCCTGGCTGGGGGAGGAGGGGCTCGCGGGAAGCTCCCGGGTCGGGTTCCACCGCCAGAGTCCCCTCACAGGCAGCCACCCGGGCACCATCCCGTAGCTTCTTGGAAGCTGAGAAACACTCCCCCCGCCCACCCCGCGGATCCCCCTACTTTCCGCAACCCAGAAGTAGCCGCGTTAGCTTTCATCACGCAGAAACGCACTGGCCTCTCGCTTCCCGCGGCTTAATTAGCTCCAAGGGGCGGAGGCCGTCCTTGGACGCTTCCCGCAGCTGCCCTCTGCTGGTCCGTAGGCGCACTGGCGCGGGAGCCTGGGGACCTCCGAGAATGTGGGCCTGTGTTTGCAGGACCACCCCGAGACCGGGAGGCAGTTATGACAAAAGACCTTATTCCCAGGCCTGGCACGCCGAGAGCAGCCCAGATCTCTCTTCCCTTTCATAAATACATACAAAACGCCTTTGTATCGTCTGAGAAGGTGGGGTTATTAGGATGTCAGTTGAAAGCACATTTCTAACCTTTACGGATTCAGCCAACTTCAGTTGTCTACACTGAGACTTTCTCATCTGCGAAATGGGCACTACAAAGGCATCTGTTGCACCGCGTTCTCGAGGGGCTTAGTGGGGAATATCTGTAAAGAGCCTTGCCCATTGTCTGCCACACAAGGAATACTGAAAGAAAAAAAAAAGTGACATTAATAATGATACTATTTTCACGGCAACTGGAACTAGCAATGGCGTGTGTCTCCTCCGCAGTCATTGTGGTGGAAGGCTGCACAGAGGAAAATGCTTTCCAAACTGGCTCTTGATAGGATTGCTAGGATTTAACAAACATTTCTGTATTATTACACTGTGCCAAGTTTCGTCCAAGAGGAGAGAGGGGTGTGGAAGTGAATAATTCACTCGGCCCAAGTCAGAATAAGGGCACTAAATTTGAAATAAGGTAGGGAAGTCTTAGGTTCAACTGAAACAAATTTTTTAAAACATAATAATGATAGTAACACAATCGCACGTTTGTCCAGTGTGTTTCAGTTGGCAAAGTTCTTTCCTAGGCTCCTTGGAGAGATAATGGATGCGAGCACTTTAGTAAATAGACAGCTTTCTGCAAAATTAAGGTGATTTGTATTGAGGGGTGAAGTTTGTCTATATCCCTCATTGACTAAACAAATCGTTTGTTCCTTGTAGATTGATAAAGACCATCACGGAACCGCAGCGTTGTGGGCCCTCAGAGGTAGAAGAGACTTAATCTGTTCCTGTGTCCATCCATTACTGTCTACAGAATGCATGTCAGGTGGGACTCTCTACTGTTTGAATGCTTCTGGGGATGGCACCCTCACTTCCACCCTATGTAGAGGTCAATCTGTCATTGGATAAGCAGGTGCATCGAATGCTCTGCCTTTCTTTCCCTCTTATTGCTCAAATCTATACAGTCAGTTATGTTAATTTTGCATCCTCTTTAACATTGCCCCTGTACAAATATCACTTCCATTGCAATGATTGTAATTTTCCAATTGAACTGTCCACTTTGTCCCCTCCCTTTTCACCCCTAATCCATTCTCTCTGCTGCTTTGCCACATGCAAATCTGATCTCAATATTCTGTTTCAACCCTTTGCCTTCTCTCTGCCTAGAGAAAGTCAGTCTCCTTAGCACAGCCTGTGTGTGATACACTTTATAGCCCCGCCTGCAGTCTTATTCTGGAGGTGGAGTTGGCATACTATGGCCTGTGCACAGCCTGAGTGTACCATGAACAAAGAATAGGTTTTTTGATTGACATTTGTAAATATAAAATGCAAGAAAACCCATTAACTTTGTGGTGAGAATGGTTGCTTTTTAAAGAGTTGAGGACAGTGACTCTTGGCCCACAAAGCCTGAAATATTTACTAGATGAATTCTTACTGAAACACTTTGATGACACCTGCTCAGGAGAGTCAGTTCCAGACACTCCCGCCCCCACCCCTACCCACATGTGACTTTACAGCCAGCAAGAATAACTAGCCAAAATCTAGGAATAACATGAAGTGACACAACTCCATTCCTGTCATTCCCCCCTCTGACTCTAATATCCCACTCTGCCTACCTCTCTGATAAAATTTTCTTTACTTTTTAATTACGATGATGACAATGACAATGGCAATGATGGTGTTGAATACTTAACTACATGCCAATCGCTGTCTTAAACACTTGCATTAATTAATTTATCCACGCAACAAGCCTGTGAAGGAACACTTATTATTTTCATTTTACAGAGAAAGAAAATGACATGCTGGAGAGGTGATCAGTTCACTTGTTCAAAATTACAGATCTTTGAAATGGCTAAGTTGACATAACCCAGCTCTGCTGTCCTCTGGCAAACCTTCTCAGAACTCCTAGGGGTAGTTTGCTTCCCTTTCCTTGGATAACATAGTGCCTACCTGGAGTATATTTCCTAGAAGGTTGTCACTATTTGTGGAAGTGGCCTTCTTCCTAAGCAGCTGATGAACTGCTAGGTCCAGGGCTTACCCAGTTTACATTTCTTTTTTTTGCAGCTTTTGGCCAGGGCTGGGCTTGAACCCACCACCTGTGGCATATGGGGCTGGCACCCTACTCCTTTGAGCCATAGGCACTGCCCAGTTTGCATTTCTGACATCCTCTCCAGCACTTATTGCCAGGCCCTGGTGCTGTTGGTGCTGAAAAGGCCATTGAAGGGAATTGAGTGTATGGCCATACCACCTTGAACGTGCCCAATCTCATCAAAGGAATTGAATTTCAGGGTTTCCTGGAGGTGGCCAGAGTGGCTATTTGGGTAGTGCACTGGCAGTGGGATCCTAGATGACCTCCTGCCTAAGAATAGGGGCTGTTGACTCAAAAGACAAAGGATGTGTCAGGACCCAGAATCTGAAATTCTTGCTCTAAGGCTTGGTTGACCTAAGAGTGATGGAATACCAAAGGATCTTCTAGGCTCCCTGGAGGAGACCAGCAATTTAAGCCAGGAAAGACTAGAAGACTGGTTTCTGTAACAGTGGCAAAAAGAGTGATACCCCTCTAGAGGGGTGTTATACATTTCTTAGATGATAGAGAGCCCCACAAATTATTAAATGCTATTTAATTGAGGGAAATACGTATAGCATCTGTACTGCTAACTTTGGGACAGAGGGCTAAGTCAGAGGGCAGTAAATAGAAGTACAGTAGAACCTACGGAGATGACCACCTCCCTATACTGACCACCTCCTTAAGTCAATCTAATGTTCATAGGTCAGACATGTGCCACATACACACGACAGTACAGTAGGCCGGGAGTAGTACAGTACAAGTTCCTTGAAACAACTTATAGACTTTTCATTGTATTCGAAATTCTTTGTTTCTGGTTTATTATTCTGTGGTCTTGAAAGTCTCTCCTGTCTTTAAACTTTGGGGTCCCACAATGAGAGCACAGTAGGTATTTCAGTCCAAATTTAAGAACCTCAAGCATGAGGAAGACCAGATGGATTACACGGTTTAACCCAATGGAGAGAAATCCTGAGGTGAGAAGTTACCTTGGGCAAGAAGAGATTCATAATAGAAGGACACTGGGCATCTTGCAAGCCTTTTGTAAAAGGGGTATCTGGGTCACAGGGACCCTTGGACTCAGGGACTCCATTTAGCAAAATTGCATCTCTCCTTCTGTCTTTCGTCTCTGCATCTCAGCTTCCTTCTCTCTTGCTGGTCTCCACCATGAGGCACAGGGCAGGGCTCCCTGTGGTTCCCAGGACTTCTATAACTACTAACCAAGATAGGCTGAGTCTCCTCTTTTCTCTTTCTTTAGTTCTGGTATAAAAATTCTAGGGACAAAATGATATTTTTTCTTCTAGATAGATACCCAGCCCCACACTCCCCTCTTTCCTTCCCTCTTTCCCTACTCCCATACCCTCTCCACCCACCATGTACTAACACCACTTGTTCTCATATCAGAATTGAGTACATTGGATTCTTGCTTCTCCATTCTTGTGATGCTTTACTAAGAGGAATGTGTTTCACTTCCATCTAGGTTAATACAAAAGATGTAAAGTCACTCTCCTTTTAGTGGCTGTATAGTATTCCATGGCCTACACATACCACAGCTTGTTAATCCATTCCTGTATTGGTGGTCATTTAGGTTGTTTACACAATTTGGCAATTGTAAATTGAGCTAAACAGTCTAGTGCATGTAACACACCTCTTGGGGCAGGACACTATTAATATAGGGACTTCACCCAGCAAACACAAGCAGTATAAGCTGGCTTATTGATTCCCCAACAATCAAACAAACTCTGATGGCTTAATACAGGGCTTACTCTTAGGTCAAATAGCTATGGCTTGGCTCGAGGGCCAAGTGTGGTCACTAGCATCCCACCTCTGTTTATTGAGGACATTCCCAGAGTGGCAGAGCCACATCAATCTGGGTGGCTGTCTCAGTTGGTATCCAGTGGGAATGATGAGGAATGGGGACCCAGGGAGTTTGTTCCACAGTCCCCACCCAGAAATCTCATATTTTTTATAGGATCTGAGACTAAGAGAGTCTTAGGTCCTCCTTTTAGAAAGGAAAGTTATGGGAACCTCCTACATGCTAGTTGTTTTATATTTAATTCACAAAGCAGCCATATGAAGAGGTTATTTTTACTCCCATCTTACACACAAAGAATAGAGGCATAGGGAGGTTAACTAACCCACCCAAGGATGCTTGGCTGATAAGGGTCTAGCCTGGGATGAGAAATGGGAATCTGGTTCATCTGGGCTCATGAGCCCTGCTCCTTTCTTCACACAACTTACCCTCCCACTAGCTAGAATGTTACTTTACCCATTGGGGGCTTTAGTTCATCCAATGGAATTCAATCTTTTCTAATTTAAAAATTCATCTTTTCAAATTAAATTTCACACTTTCCCCTTGCCTTTCTTGGCATGCATGGCTCTAACTTGCTGACAATGGACATGTTCTCCATTATTAAAGAGGAAGGACACTCTTGCCCTGTCAATTTCTGGGAGGTGAAATAGTGGGCTAACCTCTTACTCTGGGTTTATGGAGGTGGGAAGAAGTACAGGAGGAAAATAAAGAAAACCCATGATCTGAAGGCCAGGCTAGCATTATTCATGAACTTCAGGAAGATGCTTTCTCTTCTCTCCTCTCCCTTTTCAGTTTCCTCATCTCTTTAAAAAGGAAAAGCTACTACCTATACTCCACAGCCCCAGGGACTGTGCTGTTTGGCTGTCAAGGAATATGTCTAAAAACAATTCATGTAGGTGGACTTTGACTTTTAAAAACTTCTCTTTTTCCTATTTTTTTAAGTCCTTAGTTTTCTCATCAGTGATGGGAGTTGTACTAAATACTTAGTCTCCTTCAAATTCTAAGCCTGTAGTTTCTACACCCATGGAAATTCATGCCCACCCCTTTGCCTCTTCCAACTCACCCCTACTCCTAACCCTGCAAGGATACTGATCCCTGCTTGGGCAGGTGGGCTGGTGCCCACACTCTTGCTCTGCCCCTCTGTCCCCTCCATCCCAGTGACTCACTCACTCCCCCCACCCAGAACTCCCAGAGACAATTCACAGCAGGAGGCTCTCCTCTCTGGGTTTGTAAGGTGGCCACACACTGGGCTAAATAAGCTGCTTACCAGCATGGGAAGGGATGGCATTTAGAGTGCCTTGTCTTTTTTTAGCTTTGCTTTAAAGGGAAGCTGATTTGGAAATGTATTTGGAAGATGTCCCTAACTTGGTACTTGGAGTTCCGTGAATGTGGGGACAGAGGGAAAGAAGTCACGCTATTTCTTTTACATTTCTTTGCTCATGCCTGACTCTTGGGCTGTGTTTTGTCTCACCTCTTAAGCCCTTCAAAAATTATTTGGCTCCTTTTGGAGCTGGCCATGCCCATGGTGGTAAGGCCCTGAAGCTCTGGACCTGAAGTTAGAAAGTCTGATTGGCCGTAGGCCCTTAATAAAGTTATTTAACTTTTCGGAGCTTTGATTTCCTCACTCATAAAGTAGAGACATACTAATTGCGCTCACAAAGACATTTAATAATAATGATCTGAGCCAGTATTTACTGAGTGCTCACTATATGCAAGGTACTATCTAAAGAGAATTTTCACATATCACCATATTTAAAACCCTTAACAGTCTTTGGATTGAAATGCTATCATTGTTTCTATCTTACAGCTGAGAAAAATAAAGGTCCGAGAAGTGAAATAGCTTGTCGAGTCTAGGAAATATCATAACCTGGAATCCCAACCCAGTTCTATGTGACTGCTGAACTTGCACCCTTAACAATTATACTATGTTACTGAGCTATGCTGGGTAGATGATGTTCCAGGTGTTTATTGCTATGTGACACACCAGCCCAAACTTGGTAGCATAAACAACAGCCATTATATTATGCTAATGGATGCTATGGGTAAGTTGGACAGGGCACAGTAAGAATGCCTATGTCTGGAGCTCAGCTATGAAAACCAGAAAAACTTGGAGG
Organism: Arctocebus calabarensis; assembly: GCA_963573935.1. Lineage (NCBI taxonomy): Eukaryota > Metazoa > Chordata > Mammalia > Primates > Lorisidae > Arctocebus > Arctocebus calabarensis. Next base: position 49,512 of record CAUYON010169318.1, read on the forward strand.
GTTTTAGCTTGGCACTTGGGCTAGGATGACTCAAATGCTAGGCTTGTCCTAAAACAGTTAACGAGAATGCCTACACTGACCTCTCCATAGAGATTGGGCTTCTGACAGCATGGCAGCCTCTACATATTCTCACTTTGTACATGGTGACTCAGGCACTCTTAAGAGTGAGTATATCGGGATGAGGGAAGAGAAAAGCAGAATTTGTGTAGATTCTTACTACCTGGTCTCAGAAGTCACATAGCAATGCTTTCTACTCTATTGGTCAAAGCAGCAGAGGTCTGCTCCTATTCAAGTAGTAGGGACACAAACTTAACTCTCAATGGACTGAATCTTAAAGATTTCTGTGGCCATGTTATAAAACTGCCATCAGTCAGGTCAGCTGTGAGCTGTGCTGGGGCATCTGGGTAGGTTGATGAAGATTGAAGAAGCTGATGAGACTGAGGCTAAAGAGAGTTCTTTAGGTATGGAGTTGGCCTGCATATGGGATTTCAAGAGTCCAAAGTATAGTGGTCCAAGGAGTAAAGAAAACGCATTCTTGATATGAGCCGGTTCTGATTCAAGACAACCCTAATCTAGTGTGTCCTATAATGCTGCAGACGTTTCCAGGCAGTGGTGATGGGCGAAGTTGATCAGGAGACAGATTATGATGATATAATCTTGATGACAGATCAGGGCTGAGAGCATGAACTTTGGAATCAGATAGACATGGGTTCAAATGCAAGTTTGACCATTTTTTAGCTTTGTGAACCTGAGCGAAAAACTTGACCTTTCTAAGTTTCTGTTCTCTCTTATGTGAAATAGAAGAATGAAAATAGTACCTATTTCACAGGGCTTTTGTGAGAATTAAATACAAAAGTCCTTAACATGGCACCTTTGGCCACTATGCTTTGGACTCTTAGAAAGCGCATTTGTAGGCCAAGTCAATACCTAGCAAACACTTATAAATATTGGTTTTTTTTTTTATTCATTCAACCCTTTACTAAACAAATATTTATTGAGGACTCACTCCATGTCAACCGTTCTTCCAAGTACTTATTATTATTGCTGTTAGTGTGGTTGCTGTTGTCATCAGAATTGTCTACATGCTTGGAGCAATGATTTAGACAGGTGCTGAGTGTTCAGAAGAGAGGTTGACCCAAGCGGGAAGTAGAGGAAGGGGGATGGGTTTCAGGGAACCTAGTCAACAGCCATTTGTACAGATTGGGTAACCCAGTCATATAGGTAAAGCTCAACCTCCATTTGGGGACATGAGTACCCAGGAGTCTCCTCAAGTGTGTCAAGAAGACCATTTCCCTTTTCTAGGGTGGACATATCTAATATGGATGGATTTGGTTTAGGGCTTGTGTGAATCTGCAGTGAAAGTTGTCAGTGTCTGCCATTATATGCCTAGGGGTGGGGAAAGCAGCCATAACACTGTCCTCCTCAGAGTTGTGAACCTCAAAGGAGACAAAAGGTGAGAATGTACTTTGCAAATAGGCAAGATTTCGACAGCATTAAGGGTGATGGGGAAGAGGCATTAGCTATGAAGCCAGCCATGCTGAGTGTGGTTTTCACCACACCTTAACGTGTTACATAAGTCCTAAGGTCAGACTCTGCTTTTCAGGAGCTGTGATAACTTTGGAAAATTCTTCTTTTTTCTTTTTCTCTCTTTTTTTTTGGGGGGGTAGGGGGTGTCTGGCTTCTTTAATTCACCTCAATGTATTCTTTTTTCTTTTCTTTTTTTTTATTAACCAAAACTACAGATGTTGGCATGGATGTGGAGAAAAGGGAACACTTCTTCTTTTTTCTAAATCTGTTTTCCTTTCTGTTCAATGTGAATGACGACAACAGTAATTGATGGGGATATTAAAGAAAATTTCTGCATAAATCTTCCAATGTTGGTGGGGTCTGAGGCTATATCTCTGAAAAGGAGGTCAGGAGTCAGTAGAAACCAGCAGGTGAAGAGGGCTTGGGGAAATAATTAGGCATCCAATTTTAATAACCCTGTAGACTGTCTTCAATAAATAACCCAGCTTGTCCTCTCTCCTGTGAGGTCAGTTTCCATGGGATTCTCTGCCTGGTTTGTGGTGGGTGTACCATGAAAGAGAAACCTGAAGACTTTGAGCCTACTGGCAGAAAGATGAAAGGAAGGTTTTTCAGGGTGATCCTATATGAGATTGAATTTGCTTTCCCATGGACTAAGCCACTGTTTTCCAATGTTCCCAGGGACTCTGCCTTAGAATCTCCTGATGTACCTATTAAAATACACACACAATTGTGCTCCTCTTGGAGTCTCTCTGCCCCCTTATTTTGCTTCATATAACAAGTGAATGAATCTCTGAAAGCGAGTTTTCAAATTAATTTTATCAATGGTCACCACAGGGTATTCTTACATAAACTCAAGTTGAGAATCACCTTGAGAACTTTGGTTGTTTTTTCCCTCCCTTTCTTCTTAAAGGTCTTAATATATAGATATATTCTATATATCTATATCTATATATCTTTATATCTAGATGTATATAGATATTTTAATATATATATCTAGATGTTGATATATAGATATACTTTATGTATATGTAATATATAAGCTATATAATATATATTCTATATATCAATATATCTGTATCTATAAATCTATATCTATATATCTATATCTATGTACATGTGTCTATTATATATCTATTATATACATATAATCTATATCTATATATGTACATAGATATAGATATATATCTATATTTATCTATTATATACATATAATCTATATCTATCAATATCTATATAAATATAGGTTATAATCTCTATATATATCTATCTATATAGATATGATTATATGTATATAATACAGACAATATAAAGAAACATTGTTGTATACCTTAAATACATGTCTGTATATCTATATCTATGTACATGTATAGTGAAATACTACAGTTAGATACAGATATATATAGTGAAATTACTACAGTCAAACAAATTAATGTATCCATCACTTTCCTTAGTTACTCATTTGTCTGTGTGTGTGTGTGGTAAGAGCACCTACAATCTGTCTTAGCAGTGCGTCAGCATGCAACGTCATATTATTTACTGTAGTTCTCATGCTGTATTGCTGTATATTGGGGCTCTAGACTGACTCGATCTAACTGAAAATCTGTACACTTGGACCTGCTCCCTTCCATGCCTCCCCATTCCCTTTTCCTCCCCTCCCCGAACCTGGCAACCTCAGTTCTACTTTCTGTTTTTATTTATTGGATTTTTTTGTTTATTTATTAGTCTGATACACTCAAACAACTAGACCCCAAGTAACAGAATTCATGTGTCTAGGATCGAGAGGTTTGTCTGATTAACCCATTAGCCCCGTACTGTGCAGCAGTAAAGGATGTAGGAGAATAGGCACCTATTGGTGTGATCTGATGAAAGAATGCCAGGAGTCTCTTAGACATTGACCTCTGAAAATTAGGTGTCTGGGATGTAAGGATCCTGGGGGTTTTGGAGAAAGAAGCTTGCCTACAGACCCCGCTTTCTGCTCAAGTTGACTGAGGATTTACTCACCCTGCTAGGTCCGTAAGTGGCCTAGCCATAGACCAAGCAGGAAGGATGGAGGGTTCAGAACTGGAGTTTGCTACCTGGACATAGCTGGCTCTGGGCTAGGATGAGAGATCCAGTTTCCAAATCTCAGAGAGAACCCAGAGATTCAATCTGAGCAGCTCCAAAGGACGTGGAAATAGATGGAAGATGGAGGTCTCACGGGGTACACTAGGGCATGAAGAAGACAGTAGGGAGCTGCCATGCACGGCACAACTGTTACCTGGTGTTTCCTCATCATCCCCTCTGGCTTTGACGATTTCTACAGTTACTGGCTGTGCGATTTTGAGTTAATTACTTCCCTCTCTGAGCTGCCAGAGTTGTTTCATCTATAAACTGGAGGTAGTAATAATAGCGTCTTCTGGGGGTCATCAAGGGGATTTGGGAAGAGGGGGGCACTCTCTCTGGCGTATAGTAAGCACTAGAAGATATTTATCTCCTTTCTTTTTTAACTCCTTCAAGTCTAAGCAGCTTAAGGGGCAACAAAAGAGAGCATTTGATGGAGTGTGGCTGCTGTGGGGAGCAGGACCTGTGGCTCCAGGGACAGGAGCCGAAGGGAGGGACGTGCTCACAGGGGAATTTCAGAGACACTCAACTTAAGAGGCTTGAACTAATCAATCCCTCTCAGCTCATCAGGAGCCTCGCAATCAGGGCTCCACCTGCTCACCTGCTGCTTTGTTCTTGGGGAAGCTGCCAGAGCCAATCACAGGGCATTGTTCTCCCAGCTCTGCTCCTTGGAGGAGCTCAATGGGCCAGAGGGAGATGCCAGCCAGGGTGAGCGGGAGAGGGGGACTCTCTGAGTCCCTGACCTGGGGTTTAGAGATGGCTGGCCTAGTCCAGCACCTTCAGCTCTCTCCTGAGAATAAGGAGGTGATGTGACTTGGCCAAGGTCGCAGAGAAAGTCAGATGTAGGGATGAGAGTGGCATTAGCCTATTGAAAGCCATTTACTGCTTCAATAGCATTTAAATTCATTCACTCAATACGTGTTTAAATTCATTCATTCACTCCTTCACTCGATACAACTTACTCATTGCCTATTATGGTTTCAGAGTTTCTGAAGCCGCAGGAGGCCACATTTTATTTCTAATCCTATACTTTTTCTAATGTTTCACATTTTCTTTTCTAAAGACTCAGGCATTCTGATAAGAACTTTACTCAGGTGCAGATGGGGGCATGGAGGAGTTTCCATCTCCCCATCCCTCCCACCATCTCAGTTCTACCTTCCTGAGTCCTAGAAATTGCTTAGGACACCAGGAAAGCATAGGTCCTATTGGAGTCAGTGGAATTTAGTTTATTTGAATTGACTTCAACTGAATGAAATGGAATTACTAAACTAAATGGAAATAAATGAATTGAAATATAGCAAATTGGATTGAATTGAGATTAATTGAAATAAAATCAATTGAGAATGTATTGAATTGCGGTGCTGGAAGAGCTTTGGGCATAGCCTCCCTGAACCTACTCATGGTATAGGGAGGGAACTGAAGCTGGGCAAGGGAGGGTGCAGTGTGATGGAGGGCTGATGACTCTGACAAAGTCAAACAAATGACCGAGTGGGGTTCTAAGCCAGGTCACTGTTCTGCCTGGCTAGTACCCATCCTACCATGCCATTCTTTCAAAGTCAGTGCAATCTGAGGATGGATTTCTGAAAAAGAGACCAGGAGTCAATAGAAATCAGCAGAGGACTTGGACTAATTAGGCATCCAATTTTAATAACCTTCTAAACCTTGTGGTCAACAATCCAGCTTGTCCTCTCTCCTGTGAGGTTGGCTTTCCACTATGTTCTTTGGTTGAGTTGTAGTGGTGCATGAAGAAAGAGAAACCTAGAGACTGAGCTTAGTGGCAGAAAGCTGGAGGGAACATCCTTTGGGGTGATCCTCTGTGAAACTGCATTTACCATGAGGAATAAAAACACAATGCAGCTGACTCTTCATGAGATTATTGCTCCTACAGTCTACCCTTAGTGCCATTCCTTGGGTGATGTTAAAAAAAAAAAAATCCCCTACCATGGAGTACTACTCAGCTGAAAGAAATGGTGATCTAGAATCTTTAGTAACAACCTGGAAGGAACTGGAGACCATTCTTCTAAATGAAGTATCACAAGAATAAAAAAACAAACACCACGTGCTCTCAATACTAAATTGGAACTAATTATCCCCACTTACATGTACATATGGAAGTTGAACTTAGTGAAAATACAGCAGGTGGGAGGGGGGAGAGGATGGGTAAACCACACGCAACAGGTACAAGGCCCACTATCTGGATGAGGAGCATCTTTGTAACTTTGACTCAATTTCTACAGAGCAAACTATGTAATCAAAAATGTGTAACCCCAGAATATTCTGAAATTAAGGAAAAAATCCCCTATTAAAATAGAGATGTGGTAACTGGGAGACATAGCCTGTTTAATACCCACATTTTGGTGTGATAACTTTATCCTATCAACTCTCCAAGGCTAGAATGAAGGCTTGTGTGGGGAGCTAGAAAGAAAATATGGTTTGAAAGAGGGAAATTCCAATCTATGGCCAATGTTATTTAAAAAAAAATAGTTATAAATCACCTTACTCAGAAATTTAAATCTGCAAGTCTCTCTAATGAGCAGGCATTGTTCTCATGATGAAAGTGTTTTGTAATAATATTAGTGTGTATTCTTAACAAAAGGGCAAATGGTAGGTAGCTCATTGACCTCTCCTGTCCTTACCTTCTCCAAATTCTAGAAGGCAGGGCAGACACCTGTAAACTCATTTCCAGAGATCTCCAACAATCCACCTTACGTCCTGCTGTTAATTAAAAGCAAAGACAGGGACAGACCCCTACTGTCAGCTCACCAAATCCAGAGCTCTTTTGATACTATGTGCTGGTGATTTTAGAGCTGAAATAAATTTCTCCATTTCTGTGCCTTGTTTGTGTGGGATGGTAGTGGTGGAAATCATGGCACGGGGGCCTAAGAAAGCTATATGGCCACTGATTGGGGCAGCCTCCAGAGTGTGCAATCGTCCTAATGAGCCATGGTGCTTGTCAAGGTATATGGTCTGGATGCTTGTTGCTGTGATATGGAGCTAATTGGCCCTGCTACGAGGATGGCAAACTGGCTAACTGGCTCTTAGCTAACCACAGGCTGGGCACAGGACACAGGCTGCAGCCAACTATTCTTTCTCAGGGTTTGTCGATGTTTATGATCATGGTCATGGCCACCTCTTATCATCAGGCTCTATACAAGAAGTAACGGCAATTTAAGAATAGACAGGTAGGGTGCTGGAGGTAGATTTGGGCACCAGTGGGTCCTCAGCCCAGTTCAAAGGTTTCAGACAAAAGTAAATTGGGTTCAGGAAGACAACAAGGAGAATCATAGTTACCTGCCTTAGACCACACATCTTAAACCCTGGGAATGGAGGGGCCCAACTCAGGGCTTGACCCTACCCCCAGATCCTTGCAAAATCCATGGGAAGTTGCCTTGGCCCAGCCAATGAGTGGCTTTCCATTATTTTGGCTTAATTCCAGTTTCTATTTTTATCCCAGTTCTAGTAACTGTGTTGTATTTTTACGTCCTTATGATCAAGTCTCTGCTTTGTTTGTTTACTATTTTCCACCACTCAACTCTAATCATCCATTAGTTTCACAAATATTTAATGAGTGCTGTTTATGTTCCGTACTGTTTTCAGTCCCAGGGATACAGAGGTGCAATGATAGGATGTCTTCATGGGGATTATATTCAATGGGGAGACAAGGAAACAGAAGTTCCAATGCCATTGCACTGTGGTAAGCTGCGGTAAGTATCATGATGACAGATAAGGGAGAGGAAGCATCACGGTGCTAATTTAGATTGGTGAGGTGTCAGAGGAAGTGGATTTGTACAGAGGGCCGTACAGTGGAAGGGGGAGTCCTCTAACTCAGGTAGGGCGTGGTTAGGAGCACTGAGATGGGGACACGGGGGAGGGGGGGCATTAGAAGGCCGGCATTGCTGCAGTGCGGTGAGGAAGGAGCAGTGTGGTGAACAATTAAGTCAATAGAGCCAGATCTGCCATGGAGCCTTGGGGGCTGGGGTAAGCCTGTGGGAGTCCTGAGTCCTGCCCATGTGCTGTCAGAGCTCTCTGCTGTCTGTGGTCTCCTGATGTGACAGCCGCCTGTGGCCTGAAGATGGCTCCTTCTGGTGACCCGAAAACCAGCTGACTCCAACTGTGAAGTTTTCTCCAGGCCTTCACGTACAAGCCAGGAGTAGCAGTTAATAAGGCGCATGCCACACAAGGCCCCATATTTCACTCCTGGATTCTCGTCTCTCCCCGGCCTGAGCCCAGCTCCGTTTCAGCTGAAGGCGGGTCCCTGCTGGCAGCTGTGCTTTCCCCAGTGGATCTATAGTCCTGCTGTAGTTAGCTTTGGTGATCCCCAGAAGTACTTGGGAAGCTGGCTCTCCTACAGCAAAACAAGAACACTTTGTAATGAGGTTGTAACTGGAAAGAAGTTTGAATAATTGATGCGCTTTCTTCATTACTGTTGGTGGGAGAAACTGGCCCAACTCACCTTTCAGGCTCGTTGGCTGCCACTTTCTCCTGCAGCCCTTTCTCTCCAGCCACATTGGAAGTCTGTGAGCATTTGCACATGCCGTTTCCCCTGCTGGGGGTGTGTATTCCCCTCTCCCTCCCTGCTTAACAAACATCTACTCACAGACAGCCTTTTTTAAGGAGCCTCCTGAGGACTCCAGGGTGTTGTGCGTTCCAGTGCTTGGCTCCTTTGGCTACTGTTCCCCTTTCCCCCATGTGTGTGACACCCTAATTGACTAATCTTAAACCTATTGTCCCTCTCCCCACAGAAAGAGCCTGAGACGGGCTGTTAAACTTGGTGGTTTAAAGCTTGGCTGCAGAGTCAGACAGCTTGGGATCAAATTCTGGTGGTATCACTTCCTAAGTCCTTGATTTGGGCAAATTCTTTTTCTTTTTTGCAGTTCTTTTTTGGCCAGGGCTGGGTTTGAACCCACCACCTCCGGTATATGGGGCCGGCGCCCTACTCCTTGAGCCACAGGCACCGTCCTGGGCAAATTCTTTAACTCCTCTCTGTGCCTCTGCTTACTTATCTCTAAAGCTGGGATGGCAATGACCTTTACCTAAAAACTTCTCCTTAAGGTGATGATAACTGCAGGTTGAACTCCTTACTTACCCTCTCATCCGTCCGTCCAGTGACCACGTTGAGTTAAAAAAAATACTGTGTTCTTTCCACAGATTTCTCACATGCTTACCACCTCTTTCTCATCATTCAAGTCTTAGTTTTAGTAACTGCTCAGAAAAACTACTATTGGTTGTCATGTTTCAAATAGACTCCCCTTTTATCCAAGCTACTCTCTGTCCCACTATCCTTTGGGGTACATGTAGTGAGGGGCACTCACTACATATTTACCAATTATTCCCACTATCTCCTTCAAAGGACTGCAGACTACATAGGACTATATGCTTGGTTCCTTTTTGTTAGGGGGAACTGTGTGCCTACTTCTGGCCCATGAGTTGTGAGCAAAAGTAACAATAACTATGCTGAGCATTTAATTGCTGGTGTAAGACACTTTTGAGATCTCTCTTTCCTCTGGCAGACAACCAGCAGAACTGGAGATGGGCTTCTGAATGACTGTGATGAAAAGGGATGTCCTTGTCCTCCAGACCCATGATCCAGCATAAGCAGCACTGAATCGTAAGTCATTAAGATTCTGGGGATGTTTGTGATATGGCATCACCTGATTCTGAGGATGTTTGTTACGTAACATCACCTATCCTAAGCTGACTGATAGAACCTTTGTATTATTTATTATCTATCAAAATGATTGTTAATGATGCCTCAATAGCTATTCCTTTTTTTTCTTCAACAGTAGTAGTGCTCTTAATTTTTGAGCTAAGGAATGGCTTCACAGAGTAAAGAGGACATTTTCCAGGACTCTGGCAGGTGATGTAACCATATAACAGGCAAGGAGATGTGAACAGATGTGACGTTTGCCACTTTTGAGCACTATTCTGATGGGGAAAGATATAGACTTTCCTTGTTACTGTTAGAAAAGGGAAATAATGATTACATATTTAACTAAGCAGACAAGGGAAACATCCTAGAAATGATAGCATAATACCAAGAGAGAAGCCCCTTTTCTGGACACTATGGATTCTTTATACAGGGGCTGGGTTCCTTGCATCTCTGGGCTACCATGTAATTAAAAATAAACTTTTTATCTTGTACAAGCTAATGTTATCTGGGGTTGCTATTATAGCAATCAAGTCTATTTGCTCCCTAATATATTATCTCCAGTCATCTTGCTCATTTATTTAATTGATTAATGGGTATTCCCACTTTCCCAACACATATACACACAAACCAATGCAGATTCTGTAAGAACAGGAACGTCTCTGTGTTGCCTGCTGCTGGTTAGTGTGGTGCCTGTCACAGAGCAAATTCCTTAATGTGTTCATTGAATGAGTACAAATGGTTTATAGCAATCACCTAATGAAATTATTATTTTTAACTGTTATTAGGTCTTATTTGTTGTCACATCTCAGAAGAGAGGCCCGTACTGTCCATCATAAAGGCTGGGTCAATTTCTGAGGCTATTGGTGCTCCTTTTGCTTATAAGAATATTTGTCTTCCTCCATATTTACCAAATTCCTTCAAGAATCTAAGAGTCTAATATACATATTTTACCAGAACAAATAAGTGAGATGATGGTTATTATGTTATTCTGTCTGATTTAAGCATTCCACATTGTATATCAAATCAGCACATTGTGCCCCGTTATTGTATACAGTTGTTACTTAATAAAAATAAATTAATAAATAAAACAATGAGTTTTGATAAAGAGGAAAAACGGAATGAGTTCTGGACTCAAATGTATGTACCATGGTAAAGCTAGAAGAAATTTAATGGCCATGTGACTTAATTCTCTCATTTTATAAGTAGGTGAACAAGCTCAGAAAGGGGGGTTGATTTGCTACAAGTCACACAATTAAGTGGTGAGAGAAGGATGTAGACTTTAGAATTCTTGTCTTTCTTTTAGAGTGCTTATTGTCATGAGAAATTCTAGCCCCTCCCCGGTGAGGGATTCTTTGATCAGCTTTAATGGATATAGGTAGATTGTAGGTTTTAGTTCCTACATTGTGGCTTTATAGTTACTGTACAATACCCCCAATTTTACACCTTATGACTTGTCCACAGTTGGAACCCCCGAAGGCTAAGTGATCAGAAGATCACTTAGGGGCAAATTAGGTAGCTCCTTATTTTCCCACTGAGGCCCAGAAAAACAAAGTAACATCCCTGGTCACTCTTGGTTCATTTAGAAACACTGGGGGCAAGTGTTGGCATTTTCTAAGAAAATGATGGCTGAAGAGGGAGTGGTTCATCATATCTATGGTGCGTAATGCAAGGGTACATGTCGGATCTATTAGTATAGAGTATAAATGTCTTAACACAATAATTAAGTAAATGAGATGCGGTATATATTAACCAGTGTGATGTAAGCATTCCTCATTCTATATGAAATCAGCAAAATGTACTCCATAAATGCATTAATGTATACATGATCTATGTGTTTATGATTTAATAAAAAAAAAAAGAAAGAAAAGTCCCATCCCCTGAAGGTATGGAGTCAGACTGGGCATCAGACAGTGGGGACGTGGATGAGGATGTTTAGGGAGCGTGGGAGTTTTAATCACTACTGCTGCCAACACTGAAACACAAACAATACAATAAGTGCAACATGCAGCAAAACTAAACACAATGAAATCAGTTAAGTAATTTGAATCTCTTTTCTTTTCCAATTTTACTTGCTTAAATCCCAGAGAAGTGAAGGAGAAAACAGAAAAAATAACGCCTGGTGCAAAGCGGATGCTTGGTCAATGTCCTAGACCTAGGTTATTCTGACCCCTCTTTCAGCTCTTTGCAGTTTTCCTTCTATCTCTAGTTTCTGCTAATTCCTTATAGTTATAGGCAGTTAAAGGTATGGAGCGATCTCCAGCGTCATCTGGTCCAGTAGGTTCCAGATTTGATCAAAAAGATCTATGTTAAAACATGTTTGTTAGATTAAATACTCACTATTCAAGGTAACATGTTAAGGATGCTGAGCTGTCCCATGATTAAAAAGAAAAAAATAAATAAACACAAAAACAAGACAAAACTTGCTGAAGTTCTTGGTTCTCTGTTTTCCCACAATATTTAATTACAGAACCCTTTTAAAATTTGTTTGCAAATTTCAAATATGTCAGTAGACACTTTGGAAACAGTAATCTAGCTCAAACACTTTATAGTGTGTGTATGAAAAAATATAGAGGTTTGGAGAAGGGAAATCTGTCAGAGCCAGAACCCAGGTCCTCCAATCCCGAGTCTATTGCACTAAGGCATCTTCCCGTGTGTGAGACAGCACACATTCCTAAAGCAGATCTGAATGGCCAATGCTTTCATTGAACAGCTTATCTGCCAAGGGATTCTGTCACAGAAATATGTGAACAAGACATTGTGTTGTGAAGTGAATGGATTTACCAATCAGGGGACTAGCCCTGTGCCCTGCTCATTAGAAACGATTTGCATGCAGAACATCAGTGTGACAAGCCCAGCGAGGGACTTGTTTATCTCATTTAGAGTAATGGAGACAAGAGATTAATCATTTGAACACGGACGTGCCTTGCTTCTGCGGCCCCACTGTGCATGCCCCCACAGTCGAACCTGACCGGAAGTCATCTTGTGTCTGATCTCAATGCACTGACAATGCTCTCTCCTGCATCTCAAGGCTTTGGGGTCTTGTGTGGGGTTCCCATTCACAGAGAGCATTGGACGTACCATCCACGTGAACTGGGAAAGTAACTTACAAGTTTGTCCTATGTGTCTTCAATCCTCCAAAGAGTTCGTTTTTTGATTCCTAGAAGCACTGGATTTTGAATGACAAGCGTCCTTCAAGGCTAGGTTGTCATTAGCAAGGACATCCTACCTGCACCTTCTCTGGTTCTTGATTTCTTGGCTACAGTGTAGCTGAAGTAGTTCATCCTTCCACCAGTGCCCACCCCTGCCTGTTCTCAGTACTCCCATCCCCTCCAGCCAACTCCATTTGTCATCCAAGTCTGTTGCTTGTCATCAACATCTCCTACTCCTTTTAGTTCTTCTCAGCAATTGAAAAACATTCCCTATGATTTTCTTCTTGTGTGTATGAATAAACAGAGAAGTTAATTAACTTGTGTAAGGTCACACAGCAGATATACATGTAACAGCATATTTCCCTCCAGCTATTGACAAATTTCTCTACTTTTCTTTGTACCCAAACTTCTCAAAAATGTTGTTGACCATGCAGTTTCTATTGCTCTCCACCTCACTGCATCCTCAGTTCACTCTAAACACATTTCTGGCTCATCACCCCATCCTAAGTCCACCAGCCACTGTCATGTTGTCAAATGTATTTATTCTGTAGCATTCATTTTATATCATCTCTGTACCACCTGGGTAATGCTGACCATTCTTCTCAGAATCCTCTCTTGATTCTCCTCCCATAAGACTGTTCACCTTTCTCATTTTGTACTGTATACCCTTCCTTTTCCACCCCTAAATGTTGGATTTCCCAGAGATGGATCCTGGGTCTCTTCCTGAATTCTCTGCTTTCCTCTGTTGTTCTCTGCTCTTCTCACTGTTTGCTTCCTCTGCAAACAATCCCAGCCACTTCTGTGACTTTAAGTATGACTTATATGCAATGGTTCCCAAATGTATCTGCCCAGTTAAGACTGTCTTCTGAGATCTAAACTCATGAGTAGTTGTTGGCCCAATATTTGCCACGTGCCCCAAACTGAAATCTTCACTCTTTGTCCAGCCATGGACACATCTCTTTCTGTGTATCATCCTTTAGTATTTCTTGTCTCCAGTAATCACCCAACTTCTTATGCCAGAACTTTGGGGGTCGTTTTGGAACCTTTCCTTCTCTCTTCATTATCACAAGCCAGCAATCACCAAATCCTACTCAGCCTACCCATGAAATGTAGTGCAAATCCACCCACTTCCACCACTCTTGTGGCCACCACGCTGGTCAGAGGCAGCTGCACCTCCATTTGGTGCCACTGATCTGTTCCCAATACTATATACACTAAGTTTTGTTTTATTTTTAAAGCATAAATATGATCATTTTACTCCATTGCTTAAAGTTTTCACTTGCTTCCTTTTATTCCTGGCGTAAATGCTATAATACTTCTCCCAGTCTACAAAGACCTGATGCTCTGACCCCCTAGGACCTCCCATCTACCTTACAACCCTCACACCTTGTCCTCTGTGCTCAGATCACTCTGGAGTTTCGTTCTCCTCTTCTGCAATGCCAACATGCTCCTTCCCTTCTCAAGGCCTCTGCACCTGCTAGTCTCTTCCTCCCTTTGGGGAATCCAGGGTCCCTGAGAGAACTCCTTCTTCATTTGTCAGACCAAGTCAGTCTTTCTACCCACCAAAACATTAAAACCTATTTTGGCCACTTATATGCTTCTTTTATTCATCAATATTTAAATGATAAAATTATTTGTGTAATTATAGATTTCATGTCTACTTCCCCAATTGAAATGTGGCATCCATGAAGGCAGGCACTGAGTCCTGAGGGCTTTGCTCTTCTAGCCCTAGCGCTATAGTTGGCGTATATATTCCCCGGGCGACAAGTGCATGTAAAAAATAAATAAATAAATCCAACTGAGCTTCCTTTAAAAATGAAGGGGCTGGTTTATCCATGACCTCTAGCAACCCACTCTAGAATATTTTGATCCGAGATCCTTAATCTTTCTGGATGCCGTAGCTTGGTCTGAGAAATGGAGGAACAAAAGCCCACCTTATCTATTTCACAAGGTTATGAGAGAGCAGGCCAAAGAGGGCTTGCTAAAACACTGCAAAATTTTAAGAAATCTTCAAATACATTTTGCTTCAGACTGGCTGAATGCATTTTGCTTCAGAGTGGGTTGCTTTTCTGATGTGAAAATACTTTTGAATCTCTGTTACAAACTTACTTACATGGCCTTGGGAAAGTTTCTCCTTTTCCGGATCTCAATGTTTCCAGGTCCAAAATGAAACAGGTGGGCTAGATCTCCTTCTAAAGAAGGTCCCCTCTTTCCGTGTTATCCCATAATTAACTCATCTATACCGCAGTGTAAAAGTCATAAACATTTTGACTGATAATTTGCATTTTCATAGAAGATCACTAGGGTAATCCTTATACTCAAGGAAGCTACATTATGATGGAATCTCAGATCCAGTGAGACCGTGTGACCAGTTGTCAAGAATAAGCCCTGCCCTTGCTTGCAGAGGTCAGGATTTCAAACCCAGGTCTGCTCATTGTAATGTGTAGAACCAAGAGCTACTCTTAGAGACTCAGTTTCCTCATCCAAAACTCATGGGTAATGAAAACTGACCTCACTGAACTGTGAGGAGGAGCAAATGGGATTACTTTATTAGGAGAGTCAGTCAAAAACTCCAAAATGATTTGCAAGTAGGCAATGTGTCTTCCTAACCATTTTAAGTAATCAAGCGAATGAACCTTTTCTGCAAAGAAGGAGTGGGACCTATTATCCTTTCCGGCAGAAGCCTGCTACAAGAGCTTTGGAAACAAAGGAGGACACTAGAAGCTTAGCGCTTTAAAGCAGCAAATTGTTCCCAGCTCTCAGTCTGCAGTGCAGAGTGCAATTTTTTATCCAGGGATGGCAAAATTGGGCTTGGAGTAACTTGATACCACGGGCTATTGTCTCACAAATGATTTATTAGCTCAGGCTGCTCTGAGCTCAAAAGTTTGCACACTGCCCAGGGCCCCTCTCTCCAGAAAGGAATCTTGCCTCTCTTAGGAATGACTCTCTGGAGATGAATATAGAAACTCTGTGTCTTCCCTAACACTCTCCTGCTGGGTCTGTTTCTGGCTATGTCCTAGGGTAGTCCTGGTGTTCACCGTGTGAATTGGCTACAGCAGAACAAGAGCTCCTGAACAAGAACAGCATGCCTTGGGTTACGACTGCTGGAGAAGAACATGGTGGGAGAGGGACTTCAAATATAAATAGATTAAAATCCACATTTTGCCAATTATTATCTTTATAAATTTGGGAAAATTGTTTATTTACTTCTATGTCCTTTCTGAAGAAAGAATCATAATGCCTCTGTCAGAGGATTATGTAAAAATCAAAAGATGAAGTGCAGACCAAGCCTTTAGCCCTGTGTATGACACACGGTGGAGGCTCACCAGATGTCACTGAGTTTTCTTCCTTAACAAAAGAGCAGGAAGTCACTCAGGCCTTGCAATTTGGAAAATAGCACCTGCATCAAATATTTCTCGATTTTTTTCTTGTCACATCAGTCACCTATGGCTGCAAAACTAATATAAGCCACAAATCTCAATGAACATGTAGTAAGCATTTAGTTATCTTCTAGCCCTGCTGCTCTCAGCTGGGCACAGCTGGGCAGCTCAAGCTGCAGGTTGGATAAAGTCTGCCTCGTTTGTTTCTTGTTCTCCTTGGAACAATAGGCTGGCCAAAGGCTTTCTTTTTATGTAGCTAGCCAAAAGTGCTGGAAAGCAAAGAGGAACATGTGATGAATCTTAAAACCTAGACTTAGAGCCGACATCCTGTCCTTTCTACCCCCAGTCCATTGCCCAGAGCAAGTCACATGTCTCAGCCCAAATTCAAAGGTCAGCAAAATGTACTCTGCCTTTAGTGGAAGGATAGAAAAAAGTCAGTTGGCAAGGCATGTATATTCAGAAAGGAGTAAATAATTGGGCCCATCAGTAAGACGTATCACTAGGGCTGCCATGCACGCAGATACTCTTCCTATCTGTGGAAGGGGAACATACATAGGGAAAGGGGGACAGCCATGTTAGGTAAAAGGAGGGCGCCATTCCCCCCTTTCTAAGCAGTAGGAGGAACAACATTTCCTTCCTCTGCTTCCAGCAGCTGAAGTCTGGAAAATAAATTAAGCAGATCAATCATGTATTTCATCCTAGACTATTGAATCTTTAGGAAAAAAAAAAATCCTATTTATTTTTATTTTGGGAAATAACTTTCAATTTCTATTTTTATTAGGCAATGTATATACATGGTACAAAATTCAGAGCATCTAAATGGTAATATACAGTTAAAGACATGTATCCTTCCCTCATCCCCCAATTCCATAATTGCACAATCACCCTGTCCATGGAATTGGAGAGATTTCTCCCTTCGTATTTATTCCTTAAAATTTTTCTGTAATGATTGACCTATCATTGTTGAATATTTCAAGGTGCTGTAGATTGCAATTCTTTGTACCCATATGGCAGCATTAGTTTACAATTACTGTTTACTTACACAATATTGTGACTTGGTTAGCAGAGGAGCTCCAAGGAAATAAGACAAAATGGGTGAGAATCAGGCTTCACGTTAGAAACTTCGGTGGTTCCACTTGGTTTTCAGGACCACATCCACGTCCTTTGGCACTAGTGTGCTCCATAATCACACTCCAATTGTCTTCCCAGAAATATGTTTTGTTACTCCCCTTGGTAGATTCTCTACCATAATGGTGGCAGATTAGAATATTTTCCAACAAATATTCATTCTACTTTTTTTTTCCAATGGGGTAGAGTATTATTTCCCACTCCACTTTGAAGTTGGCTGCTTGCTTTGCTCTGGCTAGTGGAAGGTGAGGTTTTAAAGGTACATGTGGTTTGGTTCATTCCTGGAGTTTCTGTGAGAACAGGCCTGAGTTGCTGCTGATCCGAGGAGCATGAGGGAGTGTGTGGAATTAACAACATGCACCAAACACAAAATCGGGAGTATGAGTGGAGAAAAAAAGGCACGGAATTCTGCAGTGGTTCCCTATGCAGCAGCGCAGCTAATAAAATCATCTACTGCTACCTTTGTATATCTTATATGTGGCAATTTTGCCTATAGTGTCCTATCCATCTGAGATACCCTCCTCCCCCACCCAAATCATTGTCTTCACATGTCTAACACATAATTGCTAAGAAAGTATGAATTGGAGATAAGAAAAAATGGGCCTTTAATTCCTGTTCAGCCATGTACCAGCTCGGGGGAATCAAACTTTCCTATGCTTCAGTTTTTTCAAGTATAAAATGAGATTAACAATATCTACCTTTATAGACGGTTGCAAGGATTCAGACTATCACGTCTGCAAACCTTGGCACTTACGGTATACTCAGTAAACGTTTCCAATTTTTATTCCATGTTTTTTCAGATGATTTTACAGCAGCTCTTTGAGATAGGTTCTATTATTATCACCACTTTGCAAATAAGGAAACCAAGGCTCAGAGCAGTTACTTCCCTTATAGTTAAGTAGCAAGAGACAGACTAGACCGCTATTTCCAGAATTTGTACTTTTACCCTCCTATTATGTTGTTCGGATGACTGCTGAAATTTCCTTCAGTTTCCCTGCTCTATGGCTCCTTGGTCAGAAATATGTCAGAGGCCTAAATAATGGAGATATCTCATTCTAGCCCTGGGTTTTCCAAAGTGTAAGATGCATAAGGCAGATAGTCCAGGAGGTGATTTAGACGGGACAGGACACTGAAGACACTGAATCATATTGTGAAAAAGTCATTTCCTTTTCAATTATCTTTAAATGTCAAGGGAAAAATATCTTAGTTGGGTGCTAACATCTTTAACACTTCTAACACTTGCTAATCTCCCCACTTCTGCGCTCCTTTTTAAGACAAAGACAGAGCAGGTTCCAGGCACAGAGCCTCTGATAAATAACAGCAGCTTGTTAGAATTTCATTAACAGTAGTATGTTCTTGTTACTTTTTTTTTTCATTGTTTTTTAGTTAAAACATGTATTCCTGGCTTTCCATTTATTATGGTAACTTAAATTTCTCTTAACATGCTTTTATTTAACGAAAAAGCATTGATTTAAGGGCAAAAAGGGAAATACATAGTATAAATAGTCTATAAAGAGCAAAAATCATGAAGATGATAGTTGAATGACAGTAATTTATCAAACACTATTTTATGAGTTTAGGGTTTTATGATTGTCTATGTGGCTGGCAACCCCTCTCTAGTTCCCTTCTCCCCAACTGGTATTTTAGTCCCCAAATAACTCATAAGGAGTTAACTGATAACAAAACTAAATAGCATTATAAATGCTTTAACTACAAAATGCTACATGTTTATTTGAGATAATGTGGCCCAGTATAAAAGGCACTGAACTGGAGATCAGGAACTTGGGTTCTCTTCTGGAACTT
The DNA here is from genome assembly GCA_963573935.1 of Arctocebus calabarensis. Lineage (NCBI taxonomy): Eukaryota > Metazoa > Chordata > Mammalia > Primates > Lorisidae > Arctocebus > Arctocebus calabarensis. The sequence continues at coordinate 68,249 of CAUYON010169318.1, forward strand.
GCCATTGGTTACCGTGTGAAGAAATTGCTCGATTCTCTCGGCCCCAGCAGCCCTGCTAATAAAACAAGGACTTTTAACCTGATCATCTCTAAGGTGCTTTCAATTCAAAAGTGTATAAATATTTTCAATATTATTTTTATTAAAAGAATCACTTTAGCATTGAGAATTAAAAATTTTTTTTTAAATAATTATCTCCCAGAATCAAGGGCAGCAATATATTTGTAATAAAAAGTTTATTAACATATTTTATACCTTTTGATCATTTTTCTATGTATTAAAATGAAACATTTGGTAAAAATTAAACATTATATGCAAATGAGTGCAACAAAGCTACTTTTAGAATAATAATTCATTAACTCCCGTATAATATATGTCTTTTTCTCCCCAATACATTATTAAGTCAGCATATTGGAAGTTTACCAAGAAAGTATAACAGAGGATCCTATCTTTCATTTGCATAAGTCCCAGAATTCCCCTGTCTGAAATTATAAGCTATTAATAGGTGACAAGACTGGCACTAGATATTCATTTATAATGTTGTCATTAGAACCTAATGAACATTTAGGACATATTTCAGAAATTGTCTTTTTTTTTTGTCAAAAAGAGGAAAGTGTGTTTGTGCTACAGCAAAAAGGTTTTACACTAGAAAGGTACAGCTAGCAGAGGTGTTAAATTTTTTTCTTGTGCAATTTCCCTTCCTTGCTTTTTCAAATATAGAATCATATAATTATGATATTAAACGGGAAGAAAACTTGAGACTCTTCTACTCGGCTGCCTGAATCTTAGAGATGACAAAATTGAGACCCAAGAGGTCTAACAACTCACTCATGCTCACACACTTACTGGCAGTGCTGGGACCAGAATCTAAGTCTTCTGATGTTTTGCTTACTTACACAGTGGTTCTCAACCTGTGGGTCATGACCCACAGGAACTGTATTAAAGGGCCAAAGAATTAGGAAGATCAAGGACCACTGGCTTACTGTGTTTATATATTTCCGCATGAGCTGGTATATTAGATATGAACACAGAGGCTGTAGATATGTATGTAAATGTAAAAACAAGATACATGTAGATTTATCACCAAGGTCAATTCTAGAAAATCATGAAAGTTGCTCTAGTTTCTCATCAATATCATAGTCCTACTCTTCTCTGACCTCTTTCTGAACCACCCACTTCAGCCGAATGATTACCTTCCCTCCACACTGCCAGCACTTAACTACCCAAGCAACTTCTGGGGAAATTAATTTGTGATGTACTGTGACATAGTTTGTTTGATATTTTAATTGAGATAGATTTTGTTCATTGCTATAAATTGTGCATTCCTTGAGGGGTGAGACTATGTTCTTTTCAGGTTTCCAGGCTTCCTGGCATTTAGTCCAGAGCCAGAATGCAGAATGACTAAAATGCAAATTACTCACTTAAAGGCTTAAAATTAATGCTTAAAAACACAATGACTACACATTCTGATTTTACCAAACTTAATAGTTTGTCTACGACTGTATAGCTAGTTGAAAAGGGTCCCTAGTTAAATATATAAAGCGTTCAGTCTAATAATAAAAATCAATTAATAGGTACCAGAGATGGGTGTGTTACATATTTGTGGCCTTAGGCTAATTAAAAGGTATGCCAAATTTATTTCATTAAAATTAACCTTACTATCAGCTTAATAGATTATGTATGTATTTTACTGTGACTATGTAAATATTGATGTTTTGAAACAATAGACTAGGAAATTTATGGTTGCAATTCCCCAAACAACATACAGGAAGAGTTACCAAGACACACAAAGGTTGCATCTCTAGATGGCCTAGTGCAGCAGTTCTCAACCTGTGGGTCATGATCCCTTTGTAACAATGAAAATACATCCTGCATATCAGATATTTACATTATGATTCATAACAGTAGCAAAATTACAGTTATGAAGTAGCAACAAAAATAATTTTATGGTTTGGGGTCACTACAACATGAGGAACTGTATTAAAGGGTCTTGGCATTAGGAGGCATTAGGAAGGTTAAGAACCACTGGCCTAGTGTGTAGGGTCTAGGAGGAGTGATGAACTTCTCTAGACCTGAGACCACAGGAAGATAAGATAGTTAAATAATACCTATCACTTTTGCTAACTTAGCTAGCCCACACAGAGAACCAGTATGAACCAATATGCTCTCCAAATGCATACCATACTGCAGTGACAGGTTACAAGGACTGGCTTTGGAGTCAGAACCACTTGGGTATTACTTCCCACTTTTCTTTACAAGCTATATGACTGGGCAAGTTAATTAGCTTTTCCAAACATTATCTCTTTTGTAAATGGAAGATAGTTATATGTACATCATAGGATTGCTTTTATTTTATTTATTATTTAGTTATTTTTTGGGACAGAGTCTGAGTCTGCCACCCTGGTAGAGTGCCATGGCATCATAGATCACAGTAACCTGAATCTCTTGGGTTTAAGTGATCCTCTTACCTCAGCCTACCAAGTACATGGGACTACAGGGTCTCTTTACAACACCTGGCTACTTTTTCTGTTTTTAGTAGAGATGGGGTCTTGTTCTTGTTCAGGCTGGTTTTGAACTCCTGAACACCCTCCTCAGCTTCCCAGATTTCTAGGATTATAGGCATGAGCCACTGCACTTGACCTTGATTGTGTTTAATATTGAATTGAAGGTAAAAACTTAGTGGAGTATTTTACTAGCTCTTATATAGTAAGTGATCGATTAAAACAGCTATTAATAATACTAGTTACATTCATAATTGTGCCCTATTTAACCAATATACTAGAGAAGAAGACCCCTTATAACATCTAATCACACTAATTATAATTTGCCTTACACTGTAGCCATATTAATAATAGTTTTATCTTCTCTGTACTGTAAGCTCTTTGAAGGGAAAGGAACCCAAAATTGCATTACAGGAAAACTGAAGAGTTCAGAGACCTGAAAGCTATAGATTCCAACCATCATGCTCCCCAAATCACAAAACTTAAACAATTTCAACTGATAATGGCTAATTATGGCATATTTAAAGCATAAAACCTAATTACTCCCTTGATCATCAAACCATTATGATTTGATATTTATCAAACTTAGTTTCTTATATTTACTAAGATACTCAAGGCCCTTGAATATGATTCCCATGTACCTTTTTAGTCTCACCTTAATCATGAAGAATATATTTCAATCCTGCTAAAAGTTTCACTATTCCCTGAAGATACTCTTGGGTTTATTCTTTCATGCTGTATTCATCTTCTTCACTGACTATTAAGTTGAAAAATCCAACTTAATAGTCAACACTCAACTGTGAAGCTTTCCCCAGCCACATCAGTAAAATGGGAATATTAACTACAGCTGTCATTTATCAAGCTCTTCTCTGTGCCAGACATCACGTGCCAGTCAATCACGACATGTTCCGTGATGTCCCCCATTACAACATTTGTCTTGTTGATTGTATATCATACAAATCTCTATCTACCCATCATCCTCCCAACTAGCACTGTGACCATGTTCAGTCACTTTTGCCAACCCAGGGAAGTCTCACTGTTGGTTCTTAATCATCGTCTGCTGAAAATCTTGTTCTTAACAAAGTTAGATTTGTTTTAATAAGTATTTATGGAATGACAATATTGCACAGAAGATTCAAGTATCAGACTGGACATTGGGCTCATGACTCCAAATTTCCTTCCAACTGTAAGATTTTATGATCTAGCTACCCACATGTTTAAATAAAGCCACACATGTTGGAAGTTGGGAATAGAAAGCAAAGTCACTGGAGATCTCATGCACGTTTGAGCTCCTTATCCAACAAAAGGCCAGGCCTGGATTCACGTGCAGTCACACATCTGGGGCTATTCTTTCCCCCTGCCTCGGCAGAATCCCCGTGGCTTTTCAGCAGACCGTGCATGAGGGTATCTATAAATAATCACCCAAATGTAATGCCACCCAGCCCGCCGGGTTAAATATAGACATTGGATTAGCTCCAGGGAGGAGGGGACAAGTGGTTCCCAACTCAAAGAAATTGTTATAAATTCCATTTGCTGCATGAATATGTACAGTGGCTGTTTCCTTCCATACGGACACCAAAATAGCAATTAACTCAAGGCTAATGTTATAGCTGCTACTGTCTCTCCTCCTTGATGTCTCCCCATCTGGATCCCAACACAGATGCTAATGTGTCTAAATGTGTGTGTCCAATGACAGCTCTCCTCACACCTGTTCTAAGTTTACCTGCCCACTCCTTCTGCTCTGCTTCCTTTTGACAGGAGGAGGTGTTTTGTGAGTTACACAACTGTTCTTTCACTTTTATGTCTGTCTCAGTAAAATAGTGGAAAGGGCTTTGACTTCAGTCACAACGGGGTTGCATTAGAATAGTGGAAAGGAGTCACCTTTGACTTCAATCGCAACTGGGTTGCTTCCTTACTTTGCATCTTTCTAACTGTGTAGTCTCAGGAAAGTTACTGAATGTTTCTGAGCCTCGTCTGTTTCTATATTTCTAAAATAGAGGTAATACCATTTATCTGATAATCTACTAGGAAGATTTGACAAGATACTCTATGTAAATTTTCTGTCCCACCAGTAGTCACTAGGTAAAATAACTTATCTTCTTACCCTATAGCCCCATTTAATAGATTTCTGGAGATAAAATGGCCATTATTGATTATCTAGGCCATTTCTTTTATGGATGAGGAATTGGGGCAGGAGTACAGGGGTGAATGATGTGTTTCAGAGGTGTCAGATGAAGTTAAAGATTGGCCTAGGACCAGCTCATGAATTGCACTGCCTTCAGAACCAAGGTTCTTCCTAACATCTTTCATTCATTCATACTATGTATACATGTTTTGAATTTTTGTTGAGCATCTATGAAGTGAAGAGTTAGAAATGGACAAGCAAATATCCCCACCACTATTGCCATCAAAGGTGGTCCCATGTTGGAACAGCTCAGAGCTAATAATATTAGCTACATTTTGATTTTTCTTCATACTCCACTAAGTCCCAGGAACTGTTTTAAACATTTTACATACTTAATTTATGTATGTGTTTATGTCCTCTCCAAATCATGTGAAGTATGGATACTATTATATTCCCAGTTTTCCTATGAGCAAATTGAGGCACAGGGTGGTTAAATGATTTGTACAGATTTACACAGCTAGTGAGTGGTGTCTGCAGGATTTGACTCCTGTAGTGTTTTTCCAAGGTCATACTTTTAACCACTAAATGATACCCTCTCTTAATACAGAAAGAAGATTATAGCATGGAAATCCAGGGAATCCAGGGACTGTAGGAATTCAACACAGGGCCACCCAGCCATCAAGTGGGAGTCAGGGGAGGCTTCCCAAGGAAGCTGATATTAAGAATGATAGTGTGCATATGATACTTTAGATAATATGTGACATCATTAACTCCAGAGGTGAAAATTTGGTAGAATTACATGGTGTCAGGGCTTTAGATAATATGTGACATCATTAACTCCAGAGGTGAAAATTTGGTAGAATTCCAAGCAAATCACAAAAAATAAAAGAAATTTCAGGGGTACGTTACAATTTTTAAAGTGCTTTCACATATTATTCATTATTTTATTATTATTTTATTTTGCCTGAGCTGTACAGCACCCCACTATTGTGGTGAGAGCAGGACATGAGTTATAATTCCAATTTTACAAATAAGGAAACCTTGGCTCAGAGAGAGAAAGAGAGAGAGATTTCCATCAAAGACACTAAGAAAGATTGTGGGTAAACTGAGACTAAGATATGATTCTCCTTATTCAGAGTCCTTTCTATCCTTCATCCTGCCCATTCCTCTCTTTCTTTCTACTTATCTAACCTAAAAATAAGGAAACCTTCAATTAATTTAGAGAAAGGGAGGATTGGTCTGCTCATTGGACCATCTCCCTAAATATAAAATTTTGAAATGATTCTTAATCTCAGACAGAACATAATGAAATCCTCAGACAAGAACTGGCTGTGTGGATCTTCCTCAGTGTTGGCTGAAGGGAGAGGCATTTGTTACCAGAGGATCGAGGCTATGGGGAATGAGGGGCTTATTATATTCTTGCACTGGGTAAAAGATTTACCAACCTAGAGTGGGTGTGAGCAAAAGGAGGACACAGATAAGCTCATCATTTTTCAAAGAAATTGTGCTTTGGATCATAGAGAGATTCTGCTCTATGTGACAACAAACTGACAATGTTATCTGATGGAAGCTTTTTAAAAGAAAGGCATCACACTCTGATCATCCAACATGTAAACCTCAGTGGCCTCAAGCAGCATCTCATGTGGAGGACATCTTCTTGACTGAATGAGTCAGCAAAGAAACATGCCCTTATGTGAATACTGGGCAATGTGAAAAAGATTTAGATAACATTACCATCCAGTGGGCCTTAACATCTTATGATGTAAAACCAAGGGCTCTCTCTTCAAAAAAGTGCATGTAGGCCACATATATGCAAAATTGTAATACATTTTCAGGGAGTCCACAGACCACCTTGTGTCCTAAACATGGATACATTAAATTAAAGGTGAAATTAAAGGTGAAAAGTAAATTAAAGGTGAAAGTCTCATGTTATTTTTTAATTGATTAGCTACACTTAAGAGGAATTGGCTTATAAGTTTCCTTAAACATGGACTATATCAGATTCATTATTATGTCTTCAGTGAACACTAAGTATTTAAAGGACGTTGATTGAATAGACCTGATCTATAATATAGTATCAGTTAGTTGGAGCTGCATGAGAAGCCAGTCCAAAACATAAAGGATTAAATAATAGCCAATGATTTAGCTCTGGATTCTGAGGTTAGCGATTTAGACTGGTCTAAGGTAGATAGTTTCTTTGGTCTCAGTTAGCTTCCCTCGTGTGTTTGTGGTAAGCTGTGAGTCAGCTACAAATATTTTGCTGATGTTCGTTGGGCTTTATAACATGTTTCAGGACCTGACTGAGAAATAAATTGACTCATTCTGGTCCATACTCTCTAGTATCTTCCATCAGGGTGACACAAGAAAGGTGAAGTGATAAATACAGTGAGAAAAGTATCATCAGGCTCAGGCAACTCAACTGGTTTTTAGATGCCAAAGACATTTTCTCTGCCGGTCTTCCCCACACCTGTTTTACTTTGTTCTGTAAGAAAACAAATAAGGAAACCTTGGCAGAGAGAGAGAGAGAGGAGAGACTGTTAAGTCTCCCATGTCTCATATTGTCTTCCCTTTTGCCCTCAGCTAGGAAAGAGCTGAATCATTAATTCACATGAACTTGCTAATGACTCCGATCCTTTGATGCTGGACCTTGAAGTCAGGGGTAACACCATCCACGGATGTCATGGGGGTTAGCAGTTTAGAAGTTAGCAGTGGTAGTGGCTAAGAAGGAACAAGAAGGAATCTATGAATAGCAGAAGGTCAGAACTATAGGGAGGAAGACCAGTGAACTCTTTAAAGAATTTTAGGCTACAGCTCTGATTATATATAAGGGCGAATTCTTCTCCTTGCCACTCTTCCCCTCAGGATTTCTTAGTTAGAATCACTGATGGAGAAAGCAGTTTGGAATTCCTAAAAGCCGGGAAGATAAAGTCTGAATGTATTAAGATCAACCCATGAATGGACAAACAAACTGTGGCGTATGTATACAATGGCGTACTATTTAGCCATAAGAAAAGATGGGAGACTTTACATCTTTTGTGTTTACCTGGAGTTGAAATGCATTCTTCTTAGTGAAGTAGTTCAAGGATGGAAAAAAAAATCCAGTGTACTCAATACTAATATGAAACTAATATATAAACAAGTATATGCTCATGCAAAAGAAAAAAAACAGAAATATCATCTAGAAGGGGGGGAGGAGGAGGTAGAGGAGAGGGAAGAAGGAAGGAAGGGAGGGTAATTGGCAGCTTCTCAACTAATGTGCTCAATGTGAGGGTTCAGCATGGCCCCTGGGTGAAGGGCTTACTACAACTTGAAGTTTACCTTACAACTGAAAACAATGTAATCTAAACATTTGTGCCCTCATATTAATCTGAAATAAAAAAATAATAACAATTAAAAAAAATATATTGCTACATAGGTGACACGTGGACAGAACAGGAAACATATAGAAAGCCTTCCAACCATCCCTCCTCAAGGCCATGCTGGCAACTCCCGGGATCGGTGCTCTTCCTTCATCATCTGTATCTCGATTGCCTAATCAGTTGGCTGTGTTTCCCACAGAGTGTTCTCTGAAGGAGGAGACCGCATCTGTACCACTGTCATTCTCATACACCTGGAACACACAGTAGGGCTATAGCATGTCATTGTAGATCCAATTCACAAACAACTCTCTAAGAATAACATACGAAGTTGAGAGAAAGAAATGGCAGGTCAAGGATAGGATGAAGTATTTAGACTTGTTCCCCTGTCATTCTGCAACCATTCGTAATATCTTCCCCATCCCACTTCAAGGCCAGGTAGTTTTGGGAGCAGTAATGCTGCTTATGATGAATCTATCAAAATGCAAACAATTTTGATTTAGGTGAAGAAAAACAATAATTATTGTAATAATCATTATGAAAGAGATGTGTTGTTCTTTTCAACTCTTATTAACCTGGATTTTGTGTAAGAGGTTTCCAATTAGCTTCTTGCCTCTGCACAGTTAACCTTTTCTGAGCTTTCCTCTTCAGGCTCTCCCTCCCCAAGCCCTCAAGCCTCATTTCTGCCCATGGAGTCTTGAAGGAATAGCTGGAATCCAGCCTCCTGAACAGCTCCTGAGCATGCGATAATTGCAATATAATTAATGAATTAAAAAGAATGAAATGTTTTAAGTGCTTTCAATATTCCCTTTCCTATAATTATCTACAGGAAACATGTTCATTAACAATCTTGCACTGACAGCCCCCAGGCTCTGGATAAGCTAGCTCAGCTTCCAATAAGAAAATGAATTGATGACCTCTCTATATCATGCCCCCAACTTCGATGGGGAGGTAAAAGCCAAAGCCAGGCCAGCCCCTGGAAAACTGTTACCCAATCAGTTTCTTTCCCTAGTCTTCAGTGACAGGGCACTTTGGCTGGTCTCAAATGCTAAGAGTACTCTTTCCTCCTGTCTCCCCTAGACCTGTTGTACTCTCTTCAAGAAAACACAAAGCTAGTTGACCTCTATTAAGTCATCCATGTCTTATATTGTCTTCCCCTTGCCTTCAGTTAGAAAGGATCTGAATCCCTAATTCACACAAATATTAATGACTAAAATCCTTTAACTCTGTGCCTTGCAGTCAGGGGTAAGATCATCTATGCTGGGGTGTCAGAGGGTACTCAAAGGTGTAAGACATATGTGTGTCTGGTGTTAATGGTGTCTGGGTTAATTTTACTTGACCATTGGGGGAAATATTAATATTAAACCAAATAGTAATATCTTACAGCATAGCATTTAAAATGCACATGGAAATTTAAAATATAGATCATTCTATTCTTTTTTTTTTTTTGCAGTTTTTGACCAGAGCTGGGTTTGAACCCACCACCTCCGGTATATGGGGCTAGCGCCCTACTCCTTTGAGCCACAGGCACTGCCTGATCATTATATTCTTTTAAAACATCTTGCTTATGGGAAGTTGTTGCTTCAGACTAGGCCTGGTCGCTGACCACCTCATTGGAGGTATTTGTTAAATATGGCTTAATGAAATATTTCTACCATGAACACTTAGTACCAGGCCAGGGCAAATACTGAACTTACACTGTGGGAGTTCCATCAATATGACAAACTAATGAAAGGGGCATTTGCGTGGTAGGGTCCCGTGACAGAACTTCCCAGATTTATTTACTTATTAGATACTTGAATTTCCAATATATGTATGGTACTGAGCTCCAGTTCGGAACACACTGATGAATAACACAGGTTGTGCACTCAATGGTTTTATAGACCAGTGGGCAAGATGAGCTTTCTACCAATAAATAACTATAATGGAGACAGGGCTAAGATGCCATAAGGTAGGAGCAATAAAAGTGGTATGGAACATCAGGGGAGGTGGGTATAATCTCCAGCCAAGGCGATAGGAGGAAGTGTCATGGAGGAGGAAGACTTTGGGCTTCAAGGATGGATAAAGTTTAGATCAGAAAAGATGCAGAAGAAGATTGTTTTCACATCAGGAAACAATTCTCAGGAGAGGTGCAGAGACTGAATCTGAAGAACAGTAGTTGAGCCAGATGGGCCAGGGTTGGAGTAGTTGTGTCTGAATGTGTATTCAGGGTGTGGCTACAAGGACGCAAAGCTCAAGTTGTAGTTCAGGAAGAATCTATGAGGGCTTTTATATGTCATCCCTGAGAGGTTGCGGCAGTGTCAGGCTTTTAGCTCATGAATAAAAGGAATCTTTGCAGAACACAGGAAGCCGGGGTGGATCATGGATGGTTTAGAAGTATGGGGTAATAACAAAGGTAGAAATTCAGGTCAGAAGTTAGTGAAAAAGGTTCTCCTACCAGGCAATAGAAGGATCGGTAAGATAATACCAGATCTAATCCCACCATCTACACTGTCCACACAGGAGGACCCCCGAATGCCGTTGTACCTTGGAACACATACAAACAAATAGAAATTGAAGAGTACAGCATTTGAGGTAATGATGTAGAGGAAAAAAAAAATACCCCAGGGTACACTAAAATGAACTGGAAACTATAAAAATCAAAAGGAATTAATGTCTTTGCCTAATCAATCCATCTAGGTATGTATTTTTGAGAAGACGATATTGATAACCAATAAAATGTGCATTGGATATTTCTAGTACCCACAAAACTTTTTTGGGGGGCATTGGCTCAGGCTAGTGGGGATACTGATTAGGTATGTTGGGTAGATAATACATTTTATTTGAGCAGCTGTCAATTTCACAAAAGGATTAGGGCAAATGGCAGTTTAAGGCTTTGGTAAGGTCAGGGCAGGGAGTACCAGGCTTGAGGCCATTGTGTGTGCCTGTCAGGACTCCCTGAGGCTGGTGCTCAGAGTTCAAGGCAGGCGGAGATGATTGGCTGGGCACCCAAACAGAGGGAGTTACTTCCCCCACCCTGGACTCCTCCAGAAAGCTTAGAACCACTCTGCCTATTTGAAAGCAACTGGAGACTTTTTTAATGCTCTTCCGAGAAGAGGCAAAATTGTGCATTAATTTTTTTGTTGTTTTTTTCAATGGATCCGATTCCTTCTATATTTGTTCTTTTATTTGAACCAGGTATTGTCCGCATATCCTCAAGATGGTATAGTATTAGTAGTTCAAGACTTCTGATCTCGCTAGATGAGAGACTATGGATTCCAAAGTCAGGCTTTTTGTATTAAATTTTTTGTCTTTCTCTTTTTCTTGCCACCTTTTGCTGAGTAACCTTGGGCAAGTTGCTTAAAATCTGTGAGGTTCAGTGTTTTCATCTGTGAGCTGAGATTATGATAGTATTTGCCTCTAAGGGTCATTGCGTGGATTGAATTAGATAATGAATGCGAGTAATTAGAGAAGTATCCTGCTATTCATTAAATACTCAGTAAAAGTTATTTACTATTCTTCCAATTATCATGGTTATTCTTGGTATGCTTTTCTCAAGTTGTTTAGCCAGCTAGTCCTTAAAGGAACTATAGCATCAATTCAAAATTTTTCTTTTGGTCCTTTCCTCAGAGTTACAACTTCTTAGAAGGTTAAAAAAAAAAAAAAGACTAAATTCAGACTCTGTCTTTATAAAGTATATGCATTACTTAGGATTATTTTGTGGTGACAGAAAGCCAAGTAGCCCCAGCAAAAAAGAGAAGGTGTGGCCTTGCAGAGCATGCTTCAAGGATGACTGGAGGAGGTCAAGTAGAAGAATCTCTGTCTTGCATATCTTAGCTCTGATTTTCTGTGCTTATATAATGACTGGGAGAGTCAGGCTAGCCCTCAGTGGCTTCCACCTTATGTCTTACCTCTGAGCAGAACAAGCAGAAGATGTGTTTCAGCTGAAGTGTCTTTCATTGGCCTGACAGGAGTCTCCAGCCTTCCCTAGTAATTCCTTATGTCCAGGTGTTTAGAATAAATTAATTAGTTGGGTCTGGCTCATGTTCTTACTCATGAAGCCAAGGGCTCAAATGAGCCTTTGTACCCCATGGACTGAGAATAAAAGAGAGGTGGATTTCTGGTGCTGTGCTTCTCAAAGTGAGGTCCCTAGACCAGTAATATCAGCATCCCCTGGAAAACATACCTAGAAACACACATTCTCAAGCCCTATCCCAGACCTAGAAAACCAGAAAGTCTGGAGGAGGGGCCAGGAATAATGTATTTTAAGAAGCCCTCTGTGTGGTTTTGATATATGTTAAAGTTTGAGGATAACTATTCTAGAAGAGGCATGAACTATTTCCAGAAAAAGAAGAGTGCTGAACAGATGCGGTTAATAAATTATCATGCCCATCTCACAGATGGGGAATCTGAAGGTCTCCAGGATAATCATACTAGACCAAAGACTCACGTTTAATTATCCCAGAGCCAGGTCTTGGATTCAGATATTCTAGTTCTGAATCTAGAACTCCTTCCACCAGAACAGTATAGCAGAAAATTAGAAGAAACTCCTTGAGCAAGGGATAGCACCTGATTGTGTAGACTGTTCATTTTTTAAGGGGGTTTTCCACATAAGTAACCACTAACTAATAGCAGATTGCCCAAATGCATTTTCAAGACATGAGCTTCTCTACTGCCCTAGAGGGAATGAGCTGCTGAGGAGCGATGGGGGATACGTCAGGTAGCAGTTTCTCTTCCATGTCTCCTCACATTCCAGAAAACTTCCCATGCCCAGAGGTTCTGCATGGCCAGATGACACGATTATCTGCAGATGTTACTGACTCCAGGCCCAAGTTATTCATATTTTACATTTGAAAATCATCTCTCAGCTAAGGCTAAATGAAATGACCTTTGTGGAATGAACTAGATGGAAGTCAACAAAAAGTTATTGAGCAGGGACTAAGTGGCCAGGACCGTCCATCATGGCTGAGCTTAAGAGGGAGGAAGAAAGCACGGACCCTTCCCCAAAGGAGATCACAAGTCAGTGAAGCGGATGAGATGAACACAACTAAAACAATTGGAGGATTTTACGGACACTCTTGTCCCCCAGTCGTGTTGCAGTGTGTCCTGCATCTGAATCCTCCTTATGTATTTGGGGAGTTTTCCACCTTATGAATCTTGATGAGAAACAGTCTTCTTTCCACTCAAAAAGCTGGAAAAAAAAAGCCAGATATAAGTTTTTCCTACTTACCAGGGGAATGAGGGAGGGTTGGCCCATTAGCAGTGACTGGATCTGGTGGTGCAGGGACAAGGAAACAAAAAGACTGAAAACATTTATCATGGTGGTAGAAGTGACATTTGCCTAATTTTCTAGAGTACTGGTGAAGTGACAAAGGAACTAGAGGTGGCACCAGAAGTGCTAGGGTGTGGATGGTCATAGCCATCGAGCCCCTACACTAAAGCAATAGTCTTGTGATCAATATCTTCAGCAGGTGGCTCTTGTGCCATGGTGTGCTTCAGCTGCCTGCACCCTTTTGTTTTCTAGGTACCTTAGTGATGCTCTGAGCTTATCGATATCTTACCAATAGTTTTCCATGTGGCCTGAATGTAACCAGAGTCCCTTTGCGTTCCTTGCCCCCGTGGGCCCTGACCAATGGGCACTGACTGCCCTGATACCTCCTACTCTCTTCCATCCTGGGCTTTGTGCAGGGAGTTCCCTCAGCCTAGACTGCTCTCCTCCCCTTTTCTGTCATTCTTTTCACCTAGACCTACTCACCATTTCACCTACTCACCATTTAATCCTTTAGATCCCAGCATGAACTTCATTTCTGCACTGCGGCGGCCTTACCGAGCTCTGGAGTATTCCTCTTCTTACCAGTTCTCACCACCCCATCTGCCTCCTTTGAAACACTTCCCATGTGTGTAAACGCATGCCTGGTGATTGCTTTGTCTCCTCACCCTAGTTCATTCAGGCTGCTGTAGCAAAATAACCATAGACTGAAAGATTTGCACACAACAAAAACGTATTTCTCACGTTTCTGGAAGCTGGAAAGTTGAAGACCGAGGCGTCAGCAGATTTGGTGGGTGGTAAAGGCTCGTTCCCTTCCTCATCGCTGGCATCCTCTCGCTACATCCTCACATGACAGGGAGAGTGAAGAGGCTTCCTCGGGCCTTTGTAATCAGGACAGTAATCACATTCATCAGGGCAGAGCCCTCTATAGCCCTACCACTTAATACAATTGTTTGGGGGATTAGCTTCCAACATGTGGGCGACAACAACACCCAGACTATTGCACTCCTCTAACCAGACTAAAGACACGTGAGGGTGAGAGCTCTGCATTTTGTTCTCTACCATATTACCACTCCTTAGCATGGTATCAGGCACGTGGGAGCTGTGTGCTGGCTGAGATGGTTGAATAGGATGAGTAAATGAAGACAGTTAGGAAGCTGGTACACACCATAAATACTGTAGTCCTTCTGAAGGGCTGGGAAAGGTTTCCCAGAGCAGGTGAAGCTTGCCTTGATGTGTTTGTGAGATTTGACCTGGAGGAAGACAGAAGTAGCAAATCCCAGATTGAAGGAGCAGCATGGAGGGAGGAACAGGAGAGAGACCTGGGAACATGTGCTTGGGAAATAGGCTGGTGACGTACGGGCTGGAGAAGAGTCTGCATAGAAGAGGAAGGGTGGGTGAGATAACATGGGTTGAAGAGAGCAGATTTTGAGTCTATTTGATAGCTGCTGTGTGTTGCCTGGACTGCAGCTTCTCCACTCGCGAGACAAGAATAATATAGGTTCAGACTTTCCTTGGAGTGAAATGTGTGGTTAAGTGATTTACAGTGTACCTTTTGAAAGTCAAACATGATCATCTGATACTATGAGCCCTTCAATGCCACCCGTTGTGTATATGCAAGAACTTGGGATCCACGGCCAGGTTTGGGAGTTTTGAAACCTGTAACTCACATTTGTTTTCCCAGCCTGGCTTCCTATTGAGCTGTCCTCACACTCACTTACTCCTCCTCAATCTCTTGGGCGCCTCTGAGTCCTCACACTTGCTTCTGTCCCAGGCTCTATTGCCCTTTTCTTTTTTGGCCCCTCTGGTGAACTTTCTGAATTGTTCATTGAATCTCACATCATATCATTTCTTCCAGAAAACCCCTTTTGATCCAGAGTTAAGTATTTCGGTTCCTTCATACCCTACATACATTTCAGTGATTATGTTTTTCATATTTTTCTATGTTTCAGAAGTAGTTGGGTGCCTAGAACCTAGAGACACTTAATGAATATTTAGTAAGCTGAATACTCTTTTAAAACTACTAAACACTGGAATGTATCTACTAAACCCTTAGTGGGCATCCATTAAGATCCAAGCGTCAGGTGACAGCTGTGGTGGTACTGGTGACCGTGGTGGTGTTTGTGCAGCAGAACTAGCCAGACGTGTGCAATCTGCCAAGAGCAGGAATTTGTAGAGCTCCTAATCCAGCCACCCTCAGTGTCCAATAAGGCAACCAACGCTCAGAGAGTAAAGGGGTGGTTTAAAGCTAAGAGTAATTCACAGCAAAGCAAATGAAGAATCCACTTCCTATGACTCTCAGCCCAGGAATATGTCCACATCACCTTCTGTGTTCCTGCTTATTATGGTTATGATTATCCTGCCTCTTAGCCACACTGGTTTCTTCTTATTTTTATAGCTCTAGCTAATGTTATAGAGGATTAATATTCTTTTTTCCATGCCTTTATTATCACATTATATGACTGTACCTAAGTCATAGTGGATGTTTTTCCTCATTTTTAAGATGAGTATACAAAGAACGACTTCCTAATATTTGAAGAGTTCATAAATTATAAATTCAGCAAATTTCCATTTCCACTCATATCCCTTTCCTGCGGTAGCAATTCTGGAGCCATTTGTTGGTGATTTGTAAATCTTTGAACCTGTTACAGGAGAATGGATAATTCTAGGAGTGTGTCTAAAAGAAATAGTTGGTACCATTTGGAACAATGAACCATTCTGTAATTGAATAGAAGACCTGAGACAGCATGAATGAGATCATGTCTATAAAATGGTCTGAGCCCCTCAGAGGCAGAACTCCATAAATACGAGGTATTGTTGTTGCAGCATTTACCACATAATATAAGTGCTACTCATTGCAAGAGGAAAATGGTCTACATGGGGCTTCATAAATAACAGTGTGTGCCTGCTTGCTCCTCCTCTGATTGCTCCCAGCTCTGTGCTGGCCTCTGAGCCAGTCTTTTACCCTGTTTTCCATCTTGTCACTTAAGATAGGCATGGCAATTTGGGGGAGAACTCAACAAAGTGTGCCATTCATTAATTAATCAGGTATTTACTGAGTACCTACTAGGTACCTGTGGTATGCTAGGTTCATGATAGATAGAGTGGTATCTGTCCTCAAAGTCTCATCCCCATGCCACCACTGGCCCCAAGATGTTCTGTCCTCAGCAAGTCACCTGCACCACACAGAAACTGTTGCCTTGTGCTGTGAACACTCAGAGCTCACTGTGGTACAGAAACTTTACAGTCATTTAAGAAGATTGTTGGGGATCAGAATCACTTCCTGTTTCTGTCCCATCAGATAATGCCTCAGCAGAAATGGCTGTGATGTGGGGATAAAGGAAGACTCTCCACTCAACCATTCATTAAACAAATATTTACCAAGTGGCTGTAATTAATGAGTAGGCCCAAAGGATTAAGCATGAAAGAAGAAGATAAGCTCTCTACCATCCAAAAGACAGATACTAAAGATATAATTGAGGAATTTTATGCCATAGTGACAGGTGGTATAAGTTTTGTGAATACAAATAAGCCAGAATGAGGGCCTTGAAAAATGACCATAGGCCATTTTAGATAGGTGGATGCCCTCTGGAGAAGACCTGAATGAAATTAGGAAATGAGTCCGTGGGATGATTGGAAGACAAGGACTGCAGGGAGTGAGAAAAGCAAGTGTGAAAGTCCTGAGATTTGGATCTTGGAGCACGGCAGGGATCAGGGAAGAGGCCAGTGTGTCTGGAGTGCACTGAGTAAGGGGGAGAGCAGTAGGAAAAGACGTAAGAAGGGTAGGTGGCGTCTGACTCATGCAGAGATTTATTGGCCGAGGTAGAGAATGGTGGATGAATGACCAATACCTCTAGACTACTTCAGTAGCTTCTCACTGACGTTCCTGCTGCCAGTGTCTCTGCTTTCCAATTTTCCCTGTCTATTTGACTTCTGAATCACCATCCAGTCTTGGGTTAGATCATGTCATATCCATCCTCAAGAATTCACAAAGTCTGCATGACATTTAAAAACCTAACTTCAAATTACTCTTCGTGGTATGGAAACACCCTCTGAGTAGAGGTGAGTCTACCTGCCCAGGCCTATTCTTCTTTATATCGGCCCATCCTCCCTCTACTTCATCAGACACCACGGCATGGCTTGAAGAGGCTCAGCCCTTTCTTGGAGTTGTTCAGATCACTCTGTCAACTTCTCCCTCTTCTTCTTTGCTCCTCCTCAGAACCTGACTCAAATTCCAAGCCCCCTTCAAAACTACAGTTGCTATTCGGGCGGTACCTGTGGCTTAAAGGAGTAGGGCGCCAGCCCCATATGCCAGAGGTGGCGGGTTCAAACCCAGCCCCAGCCAAAGACTGCAAAAAAACCCCACAAAAACCAAAACTACAGTTGCTATTAAGTTCCTTTCCCTATGTGCTTCAGTACTGAGGCTCCCTTTATGCTGTGTTTAATTCTGCCTCAATGAACATAAGTTGTGAACGTGTTAGTTGTTGGTGAGAGCATCTGGTTTTTGAGAACAGGAATTCTGATCTTAGTTATTTTCTAATCCCCAGTACTTTGTTCAATGCATGGCACAAGACCAGCTCTAGGGAAAGATTTGATGAGTGATTGATTATGTTCAGGTAAGCCAACAACCACAGGAACTAACATTTGTGGAGGACTCACTGTGAGCTTAGTCCTAGGGTTAGGAACCTTAACATAGATTATATCATTTAAGCTTCATGACAACCCAGGAGATGAAGCTTTCACTGATGCAATTTATAAAGGAAGGGATAGAAACTCAGAATGTTAAAACCTTAACCATATGCAGGCTGATACCAAAGTCTACGATTTTAACCATTGCATTAGACAAATGCTCTGCGATCATTAAGCTCCATTTCCATGGAGGTCAGAACTGCCTCACACAAAAAGGGGAGATGCCAGTTGGCTGTGAAAGAGACTTCATGGTAATGAAAGTTCTTCAGCTATGGAATGGAGGGTCAAGGACCTTGATGAATGAAGAGAAGATTACCATTGCCTACCTAGGAGGTGGCCAGGGTTCTTCACTCTCCAGGGGACCTTTCGAAAGCTCTGTTTCCTGAATTTCCCCTGATGCATTCTATCTTGCCCTGAGCAAATAAAGGTCTCAGAGTCATATTCAGAAGTCCTTGATTCTAATTATTTCTCTGAGTAGAAAACCTACAGTTTCCTCAACTTTGAAATGACACTGATAATATGTGCTCTAATTACAAACCTTTGAAAAGTCGAGATTGCTGGCACTTTTCCTTTCTCCATCTAATTAACCTATACTAAGTAGCTATTTTCCTCCCAGAGAACTTCAGGTCTCCTATACATATGCACGTGACACACAGTCCCTATCATCAAGAAGTTTGAATTAGATATGAGAACACAAGACATCCACACAGAGAACTCTAGTACTAATCAGTACATGATGAACAACATAGGACCTGGTATATAGAAAATGCTAAATAAGCATTTGTGGATTATTGACTGAGTTAATGAAACAATTCAAGAAAATGTGGTCAGGCATTATGGAATTTCTGGTCCTGCGTGCTGTAAAAAATTTGGAAAGATGGATCATTGATGTCTACGGACACCTGAGCAGGCTTCACAGAGGAGGTGACATTAGAGAAGAGCCCATAAAGTCCAGGCTCCATGAGAGCTGGGTCTTTATTAGCTTGCTGTTTGTTGTATCACTGAGCCCAGTGGAGTGTTGTCACATGTTGGTACATTCTACATAAGACAATTGCAATGGGCAGGTGGCAAGTGCATGCAATGGCTAGGAGTTGAGCAAGCTATTTTTTTTTTTTAAACAAAGCCACACATGTGATAGTCTAAGGACCACCACTCAGCCCCAGGGCTCACTACTGCCTTCTGGGCTCCAGTGTCCTTACTAGGAAACTATTGAGGCTACCCAGGACAGGGCCAGGGGCCTCCTCCTTCGACTGCTCTGTGCTATAGCCTACGTTGCTTTTAGTCAACAGTAGTCATCACCATGACTAATATGTTCTGGGCCTGCAGGAGGGAGTGGGTTTCTCTGTACTCTCTTTTCTG
This sequence comes from Arctocebus calabarensis, assembly GCA_963573935.1. Classification (NCBI taxonomy): domain Eukaryota; kingdom Metazoa; phylum Chordata; class Mammalia; order Primates; family Lorisidae; genus Arctocebus; species Arctocebus calabarensis. Next base: position 87,524 of record CAUYON010169318.1, read on the forward strand.
CTGTCAGAGCAGAATGCACCCTTCAGCTCTCAGAGATGGGCTTCAGCAAGGGCGCCTGCCCACACCAAGCATGACAGTCCAGCCCTAGGAGACTAGAACTCATGAATTTTATGACCACATCTTAGAATATGAATCCTGGGCCTGATCCAGATTCCAGATGGGAGGAGGTTGTCACTCAGAAGTCAGTTTCGTTCAGTTGATGGAAAATACCACTGTTCCAGAGAGCTGATGCCACCAGGATCCCGAACAAAGCTATTTCTGATAACCTTGAGGCAGAACTCATCAAAGGAGGTTCTCCAAAGTCCTGCAGATGCAATACTGAGAAATAGCTTTATTATATGGCTTTAGAAAAATTACATGCCTTCCCTGGTCCTTTGTCTACCTCTCTCAGGAAAGATGCTTGGAAGTTACAAAGGGTTTGAGATCCTCCCATGCACAGTAGAGTGAGCTGCATCAATAGTAAACACACACCTCTCTCAAAACCAGTAAGTGACCAAGGACACCTATTGTCTCTTTGAAACTCCATTGCCTCCTCTAAAATGAACACAAAGTCCCCTTTCTCCCAAAGCTGGTTAAATAATGAATAAATTGATGCTTGAGAAATCACACAGGAAAAGGACAGCAGCAGAGTGGTATTGAGGAAATAGTGAAGACCACGGATTCTCTCAGACCTGGGTTCTAAAATTAGCTGTATTCTCGCTAAGCTGTGTAACTCTGGACATATTCCTTTACCTCTTAATCATTAATTTTTACAATTGGAGAGATGGGAAGACCTTGAAAGATTATTGCAGGGATGAAATCAGATGCTCGAGGAGAAGAGTCTTACACAGTCCATGCTGCAAATATTATTTCCTGTCTCCCTTTCTCTTTTACAAACATGAAGTCATAAGGGTATCTGTGAGATGTATGGTGCCCTGAAAAATGTTTCAACTTCTGAAAGGCTGAATGTTCTCTGACCTTATTGGGAGTTTTAGGCCAAGGAAGAAAAGGAAATTAGTAGGTCCATGAAGTCTGCCAGGATTGTGGGAGAAATAAAAGCATTATCCCAAGTCTAGGTCTAAGAAAAAGAAACTTCAACTTGTCATTATTATTTTTATTTTTTATTTGTGTGTGGGGTGCAATTTCCTTTGGGTGCAATTTCTCACCATTTTTTTAAAATTTCAAAACATTAAGGGAGTTGCTAAAATGTGGAAACAGCATAAATGCTCAACAACCCAGGAATGGATTAGTAGTATATGTATACCATCGAATACTATTCAGCCACTAAAACAGATGGAGACTTTACATCTTTTGTGTTAACCTGGATGGAGGTGGAACACATTCTTCTTAGTAAAGCATCATAAGAATGAGAAGAAAGAAAGAAGAAAAAAAGAATGAGAAGAAAGAATCCAATGTACTCTAGTCTAAGAAGAATGCAATAAATGGGCTACTACTGGGGGGGGGGGAATGAGCAAAGTGGGGAGAGAAAAGGAGGGAAGGGGATGGGGGGTCACCGAGTATGGCACACATCTTGGGGTTACCCTGATTGCATTTGCTAAGGGACTTTAGCAAATGCAATCAGGGTAACCTAATTCTTTGTACCCTCAATGAATCCCCCCAAATAAAAAATAATAATAAAGTAAAAATTAAAAAAAACATTGAGGGGATACAAATGTTTTCTGTTACATGGATCACTTTGGTAATGCTGAGTTCTGACTATAGGTGTGCCCATCACCCAAATAGTGATCACTGTAACCATTAGGCAGGGTTTTTTTTGCCTCTTCCCTCTTCTCCTCTCCCCTCTGGTTGATTTCCACTGAGATTTTAACTTCCCTCTGTGCATATGTGTGCTCATTGGTCAGACTTAATTTAATAATGAGGATATGTGGTGTTTGTTTTTCCATTCTTGAGGTACTTTACTTAGGAGAAAATCTCCAGTTCCATCCATATTGTTGCAAAAGATCTTAAGTCATCTTTTGAATGGCTGAGTAGTACTCCATATATATATGCCACATACTTATTTATTTTTATTTTAGATTGATATTCAATTTATCAGTACTTATGAATTGATGGGCACTGGGCTGATTCCACATCCTTGCCATTGTGAACTGTATTGCAATAAACATTCCAGTACAGGTGTCTTTTTGATGAAAAGTCTTCTTTTCCTTTGGGTAGACACACGGCAGTGGGGCTGCTGGACTGAATGTTAGGTCTACTTTTCATTCTTTCAGGAATGTACCTTTGGGCTCTATCCAGAGAGCAGCAGGAGTCCCAATCCTTCTGCTCCAACTCTGTGGTTAGATTATCAAATCCAGGCAGAATGGTGAAACTTTCCATGTTTCCTTTTAGGATTTTCGTCAGACACTCCTGGGATTGATTATGAGGATCCGAACATTTTGTACATTTACTCTCTGCCAAGTAGCATCCCCAGGGAACATTTCAGGGAGAGGTTCATAGATACCCTTATACCTTGATACCACATGTGTTTCACCCAATAACCAGCAACCAGAACTAGGTTAAAAAAGGACATAGATATATAAATCCCAAATAAGGATTATAACTTACATGCACTAGTGATTACTACCTTACCAAACACTATCCTAGATTACCTTGTCAGATCCTCAGGGCGTACGCCAAAGTAGGTCGTTTTATAGATGAGGACTTAGGCTTAAAGAGATCAACTAGGCTACCTGAGCCCAACACAGAAGTAAATGACACAGCTCAGATCTGTATCTGGGTTGTCTGGTTGCATAGGCCTGGCCCTTAACCTCTATCCAATCCTGTCTTTCAAAGACTTAAGCCTATGTCCTGGGAATACCCAGGAGGGTAACATGAAGGCTCTCACGGTCAGCTAGGTTGTCCTACGGCCATTTGCATGTTCTCATTCTGACATGAGGAAGAGCCTCACGGAGCCCCACATGGTGGCTCCTACAGTCTGAACAAGTACAATATCAGTTCCTTCTTTAACGAGGGCTTTATATAAAATTTCAGGGAGGAAGTTTATTGAGATCTGAGGCATACAAGCAGTGTCGTGTGTGTGTATGAGTGTGTGCGTGCGTGGTGGGGTCAGGACTGGGGAAGTGGGGCTTGCCACTCTGGCAGGGAAGAATATCTTGTCATTGACGTTGTGTAGAACTGCATGTTAAAAAACGAATCAAATTTCAGTTGATCTTATTGCTTTTTTTTAGTTATTTATCAATTGTGTTACTGGTTTTTAATTCTCTGCACAAAATATACCCCCTATTGCTTCCACCTAAAGTGAACCACCCTCCCTCCCTACCCTAGGTACATCACTAGAAAAGATTAAAGATTCTAAGCATCCTTTCCTCTGTGGTCCAGCCCCCGCATTAGCCAGAGACCTTTGATTTCATGTGGCTCATATATTGAGGTCTGGACCAAGCTTAGACAGAGAAAGCTTGTTACTAAAAAAAGAATCTGCAACCATGGGTTAGACACTCTAAGACTCTGCCCAGACTTGACATTTTCTGACTCTCGAGTGGCTGTCCCCTGGGAAGGGTGATACAAAGCTTTACATAAATGTGCAAGTCCCCGCTGAAGGCACTTAAAAAGGAACTATGGACATTTTGCACCTTGTCACCTTGTGACAATTACTCCTGACATGTGACTTCGATGATTATACATTTTGCTTCTTTTTCAAAACACATCAAAAAAAAAATTCTTCGGCTTGGCGCCTGTGGCTCAATGGGCTAAGGCGCCAGCCACGTACACCTGAGCTGGCGGATTCGAATCCAGCCCGGGCCCGCCAAACGCCAATGACGGCTGCAACCAAAAAATGGCCAGGTGTTGTGGTGAGCACCTGTAGTCCCAGCTACTTGGGAGGCAGAGGCAAGAGACTTGCTTGAGCCCAAAAATTGGAGGTTGCTGTGAGCTGTGATGCCACAGCACTCTATCCAGGGTGACAGCTTGAGGCTCTGTCTCCAAAAAAAAAGAATTCTTCCTTGGTGTTCATGATTTGCCAGACATTGTGCTAGGGATTGGCATTATAGGGATGGAAAGAATAAATATGATTGTTGGTCTTTTGAGGCTTGGAACTAATAGTAGGGATGAAAGAAAGAGACTAGACAATAAGCCCAAATAATTGCAAAATGAAGTAAGTGTCAGTAATGAAGTGTCAGTAATGAAGGGTGTTATTGTGAGCAAGAATATCAGACAGGGTCACAATTTAGATCGGAAAAAGAAAAGAAGAGTCTTTATGATAAAATAATATTTCATCACAGACTTGAAGAAATATCCAATACAGACAGCAGAGGAGTGGAGAGAACAGGATTTCTGGCAGCTGGAACTGCAGGTGTGAAACAGTGAGGTGGGGATGAGCCGGGTCCTCTGAGAAAGGAATGAGGCCATGCTGGATACACTGTGGATACAGTGACAGGGACGAAGTGGACTGGCAGGAGGCCAGAAGGGCAGGCAAAGCCCCATCTAACCAGACTCTGGAGGCCACAGCAAGGACTGTGGAAGTCCCTGGGAGGTTTTAAGCAAGAAAATGCCATGACCCAATTTTTATTTTAGAAAGACTTCTCAGGCTGAGCCATGGAGAACTGAGTCACTAAAACTTGCTGAGTAACCCTGAAATATCTTTATGACAAAAATAGTGTTCTCCTTGAATCTCAGTGAGAACATTGTGGATTAAAGTTTCGGGGTTTGCCTGAGTTAGCTCCAGGCCCTTTGTACATGGAAAAGGCATGGGGGTTCAGAGCTGCCTTAGAAGATCACAGACTCGGCTGTTCCCGGCCCTGTGTTACCGGCTGATTGCCTCCCTCCTGCCCTTCCTCCACTGGTGATTCATAGCTTTGTCCATTGTGGGCGGATCCTCCTGCCAGCTCCCACCCTCCTCATCCCGTCGGAGGAGGCAGCTCTGCCAAGTCCCCCTCCGGAGTCAGGGACACCACCTGTCACGCTGTGTCCTCCTCCTACTCGGACATCTGACAGCCTCTAGGGCGCGTGAGCTAGGGAAGCACAGATTATTAAAGTTAAAGGGACCTTTTAAATCAACTAGATCAGCCACCCAATTTACAGACACAGGGAGGACAAAGGTGCCCCTGAGGGCCACAGTTAGCTAGGGACAGAGGAGGGTAAGGTCAGTTTACAAGGGGCGCTGGGAAGATGAGAACCTTCACTACAGGCAAATCCTGGAATCTGATGTGAGATAGTGCAGGCATTTGGAGGGCCTGTGACCTGAGTTCCAGGCCCAACTCCAAAGCCTGCTTCTGTGGGACGTTGGACAAGTTTCCTTCCTCTCTGAGCTGTACTATTCTCATCTGGGCATGAGAAGAATGGTCCCGCAGGTGTCTGGAGCCTGTTTGAGCTCTCAGGGTGCAGGATGGTAAGACACCAGCAGGAGCCTACACTGGGGCAGTGCTGGTGACAGATGACATTAGACTGTCATTTGCATAACTTCTTCCCATCCAGCCTGGGGAGGCTGAAAGAATTGTGTCTACTATGAGGCTCCCTGTCTCAATGTGTGAGGATTTGCTCTGCCAACAACCTCCTCTCAGGACCCTCCTCAGCTCTGCTTTTCCTGATAAAAATCCCCTCACTCCCTTTCCAACATGGGACGATAATCACAAAGCTGGTGAATATGAAACCACATCTGGTGACAGGAGATGACAGTGATGGTGTTGGGAGGGACACCACTCCACTGGCAGGTCCCCATTTAATCCTCCCCCACCACACAACAGCTGAAAGACAACAACAAAAACAAAGATACAAACAACACAAAATTCTATTTAATATAAGAGAGGTACAAGAAGCTGCCAAATTTGTACAGATAATCAGTGGTGAAAACAGAACTCAGCCTCATCTCCAGGCCAAGACAGTAACTAATCCATTATCCTGACAGCAGGTTAATGAAGGGGCGTCTCCCTCCTACCCCAGCCCAAGCATGAGCACTTTTTTCTAAACTCAAAGTGTGTCTTGTGGGAGAAGATCCCGGGTGCTGAAATACTATCGGGGGAGACTTCAGGTGGAGCAGAGATGGCCAGCAAGTCCAGCAGGAAGCTGTCTGATCTGACTGTGCTCTCGACCTGGCTTTGATGGTGCATGTGTGAAAGACATCTCTGCCCCCAACCAAGGATGCTTCATCTGCTGGCTGCCTCTTTTTCCCTCTCTCTTCCTATTTCTGTGCCACTCAATGATGCCAACTCAGGTCTTTAAGGAAGTCCTTTGCTATCATGTAGAGCTCTAAGAGAAACAGTTAGATGGGGCTGCCTGCATCCTGAACCCTGAATTAATGTACACACATAGTCCCACTCCCCCACGCACGTACATATGCATAGAGGTGCATATACATAGTCGTGCACATGTAGTCGTTAAGGGAAAGAGTGAAGAAGCATCACGTATAATACTGTGTTCCTAGGATTGGGCATTTGTGTATACGAGGGGCTGGAACTGTTGTGTGGGTCGATGAGCAGTGTCTGTGGAAATGGGTGCTCAAGCTCCACTTTCCCGCTCTGTACTGCCTCTATGCCTGGCAGGTGGAGTAAAGTTTAGGACTGAGGAGGGGATGGGTTCTTTGGTGAGTGTTGTGGGTGCAGGGGACCCTCTGTATAGCTAGTCTTTTGGCCATAGGTGTGGAACAGGCCTCCTCTTTCCAAGGCAGAGGTACCCCTCTAGGGCTCCGAGGTGCTCTGCAAGGCCCCAGCTCACTCCTTTCCCCACTCAGGGTGCCTGATATTCTGCAGGCCTCTCCAGACAGGGCAGCAATCTCAGTCTATTTCCTCTTGTAAAACTCTTTTCTCCTCCCCCCTCACTCCCCCCAAAGACAACTTTCCTCTTTCCTATGGGCTTCTGGGATGATGCAGCATAATTCCCCTCCATGGCTCAAATTGTAACTTGTTGGCTCCTTTCCTGGGATCACAGTGGGGGAAAGATGTCAATGCAAAATAGCATCTTTTCTAAGTAACTTGCCCTTTCTCATAAACTTGTTAAAAATCAGAAAGAGTCTGGAGTTTAAAAAAAAATTGCATAGAGGTAGAGAATAGAATGATGGTTATCAGAGGTTGGGAAGGGCAGGAGGGAGTGAGGGATGAAGAGGGGTTGGCCAATAAGTACAAAAATACAGTTAGGGAAAAGAAAAAGCTATGGTGTTCAAGAGCAGAAGAAGGTGACTAAAGTTAACAAAAATTTACTGCATATTTCAAAGTAGCTGGAAGAATTGTAGTATTCCCAACACAAAGAAATGATAAATGTTTGAGAGGAGGGATACCCCAGTTACCCAGCTTAGATCATTACACATTGTATGCATGTGTCCCATAAATATGGACAGCCATTGTATATCCACAAAAATTTTTAAAAAAGAAATATAAAAGGAAAATAGTTTGGAAAAATGAAGTAGAAGGAACTCTATATTTTTGCTCCACTGATACAGAACATATAACAATCAAGAAATAATAACACAGAGCTACTGTGAAAATGAACTGAAATAAAATAATGCAGGCAAACACTGAGTGCACAATTGGTACTCAGTAAAATGTGTGTGCACATGAACATGTGTTCCTGTGCTCATGAAGCCCTGTAAGTCTCCTTTGGCCTTTGTAGGGTGGATGCCACCCAGCTTGGGTGACAGCACTCTCTTTTCTCTGACACAAGTGATTTTCAGAAGCACTTCTCCCTACTCTAAGGCCCAAACTGAGATTATAATTAATAGCTCTTCCTCACTCAACCCAAATTTCTATCTCTTGTGCTCCAAAACACTGGCAGCCTGTGCACTTCATTTCTGTTTGGCCTGAGGGGCCATTTCCATCGGATGAGGTGTCAAGTGCCCCTTTGCCCTGGCAGAGCTCATTAAATGCACAGACTGTCCTGGGCAGGTGCTTCTGAGGGCCTGAGTGCCCAGCGTCTCCAGCGTGGCCTGGCTCCAGCCGCATTCATGGGTGTGGGCGGTGGCAGCTGTGGTCCATCAGCTATGGTTGCACTTCTCAGCCAAACTGCAGTGGGATTTAGTCAAGATGGGTCACGTGTTTTCAGAGAGTTTACAGAAATATCCAAAGTAATTGCTTGCTTGTATGGTAGAATGAAAACTATGTGGGTTTCAGATTAAAGCAGAACTACATGGAATTGACACTTGGCTATAACAAGCACTGCTTGTGAGATCTCAGAAACGATCTCAGACCTGCTGATATGGGGCTGGGTGTTGTGCCTTTACTCCTCCCAGCACTGCAGATTTGCCCACATCACAGAACTTGCTCCACTGAGCTTATTTATTTGCATCTCCACCAGACCATGAGTTTTTTGAGGGTATGGGCTGTGATATGCAATCTCATCACCGAGCAAGATCCCTTCACAGTAGGTCCTCCATATAATATTTGGGGAGTCAGTAAACAAGTGAATGAATGGATGAATAGATTTGTCTTAGGAAATAGTCTCTAATCTGTCCAATGAAAGAAATACCATCTACTTCATAGTGATGTTATGGTGATTAAATGACATGAGAATCTCTAAACCTTTGTCACAGTGCTTAGTATATAAAAGATCTAAACAAAAACTGGCTTCTTTCTTTAATCTATCCACTGGTGACCACAAGGCGACACATTAACTTTAGCAGATCTTACTAGGTAAGAACTAGCCAGTTGTGAGCTTTCAGCATTCTAGTTCTTTACATATGGCCAGGCCAACGTATTTAAAAACTACAAATCTGGTCATTTCACTCTTCCTTTAAAACCCCTTCATGGATGCACAACAATTAGACATTGAAATGGGTTCTCCATTAATCAGTTGTCAAAATGCTTGGTGTAGCCCACTGAGTCTTGTTTGAGTTGATTCTCACCCACCTCTCCAGCCCTAGATCTGGTCACTGTCTTCCAGCGACTTAGGCCTTATTTTTCACACTGGGCTTAGAACACATTGGATTATTCAGAGTTTTTATATGAAGCCCCTCCTGCTTGCAATGGCTCTCACCTACGGGCCAAGTCAGGACTCCTTCCTAGACATGCTTATAGCTTCATGAATTTTTCCTTCATTAAACACAGTTTGTGATGTGTTTAGCACCAATCTTGGACATGGACTCTGTATGATTTGCTATATCTTTATTGACACATAAATAGGAATCAATAAATACTTATTGGCAAATGAAAATGCTAACCTTTCCCCCAATTTTTCTCTCATTCCCTCATTCCCCACGCCCTCACACAAACACACATACTCACCAGCATAAGTGTGAACACCTCCCTTTCCATCCTCATTTAGAGATTAGCCATTGCATGTTTGCTCCTCAGCCTGGCATGCTCCCAAGCAGGCCACAGCAGACACATGGTCTGGTGGAAGCTCAGCTTTTACAAGTCCTAGGGAACTTGTTGATGTGTTCTCTTACTTAGATCCACTCTCTGCCAGGCACTAGCTATGTGCTCCAACCCACATCTCTGTGCCCATTTTGCCTGATTCCTTCCTCCAGGTCATGGCAATTATATCCTAAGATTCTCTGGGAATGGAAATAGAAGTAGGAATGATGGAAGCGCCAAAGATGGCCTTTCTGGATTTCAAAATATCACTATGTTTGCTGCCTTTCAGGTGTTACAGGCCAGCAGTTGATGTCCCAGGAGAAGAGTAAGACAAGGTTCCCTGAATCCAGCCATGTACTGGACTAAACCTAAAATCCCCTGGGATCCATCAAGGCAAGGGTCTTCTCATCAAGAGAAGTGAACACTTTTTTTCATAAGTTTGCAAATGAAAACCACCCTGAGATATCACCTACTACCAGTGAGATTAACCCACCTCACCAAGTCCCAAAGCTGCAGATGCTGACACAGATGTGGAGAGAGGGGAACACTTTTACACTGTTGGTGGGATGCTAAACTAATACAGCCTCTTTGGAAAGATGTATGGAGAATTCTCAAAGAATTCAAAACAGACCCTTCCATTTGATCCTGTGATCTCATTTCCAGGTATGTACCCATAAGAAAGGCCAAGTCAGGATTCCTCCCTAGACATGCTTATAGCTTCATTTCACTCTTCCTTTAAAACCCCATCATGGAGGAAAAAAATCATTTTATCATAAGGAAATTTGCACCAGAATGTTTATCACAGCTCAATGTATAATTTCCAAGCAATTTAGGTGGTAGCAACCAAAATGCCTGTCCACCCATAAATGGATTAATAAACTGTGGTATAGGTATACCATGGAAGACTATTCAGCCATCAAAAATATGGAGACTTTACATCTTTTGCATTAACCTGGATGGAGTTGAAACACATTCTTCTTAGTAAAGTATCACAAGAATGGAAAAGCAAGTATCCAATGTACTCAATTCTAATATGAAGCCCAGTAGATGGTCTAATACACATCCACATAAGAGAAAAACTCAATTCAAGGTGGGGAGACAGGGGAAGGAGGGAGGAAAAAGAGAGGAGGAGAGGGGGTATTTGTGTGCTCCCACCTAATAGGTACAATGTAAGGGTAAATGGCACATCCCCTGGGTGCAGGACACAGCTACAATTAGGGACTCTACCTAACAATGCAAATGTGTAACCTAATTGTTCCCTCACAGTCATCAGAAAATTTTTAAAATAAATAAATTTTTAAAAAGAAAGAGAAAATGTGAATAAACATGACTGGAAAAAAAACATATATGCAGCTTGGAAAAAAAAAAAAAAGATGTGCACATTCTTAATGGCAGCACTTGGAACAAAAGCTCTTTTTTAGATTTTATTTTGGATCAAGTCACACTGGAGAAAGGAGTCTTGTCCCTGCAGGGAACTCCTCAGTCGTATGGTATTCTTTTTTTTTTTCCTTTTTGCTTACAAAGACTGGAATCTGGGCAATTGGAAAGAGAGAGTTATTTACAGTATGTCACTTGAATCAAAGAATAAAAATGCCCCTGGGTTTAGAAGCATAGCTCCTGCATTGAGCAGAGGGAAAAGTGTGTGTTTAGAGAGAGAAAGGCTGGAACTTTAGACATCCACAACTTGGCTAGGTGGCCCTGCCCAACTCTTATTTTCTTTCAGTGACCATTTCTTTGTCATCAGAAGGAAAGAGCTGTGTGTCCTAGCAACAGGATGTGGGCCTTACATATAAAACACCAACACAGGCCTCCAGGAAAGGTTAGCCCCTTCCCAAACTCTCTTCTCAGATTTGGTAAGTTCCTTGAAAAACCTTGAGGTGATGGAGCCTGCCAAATTGGGTGAGAACCAACATGAACAACTTCCTCATGGGTTCTGTTGGGGTTTCTGTCATTGGCTAGAGCAAAACTTGCATTATAAAGTCAGTCTTTTAATCCTTGCTGCTTGAATTAGACCTAAAGTGGTATCTAGTTCCAAATTGGCATTATATATCGTTTTCCTTGAGATAATTTTATAGGAAGTCATTTAAGGTACACATGTACATCTGGAGAGCTATTTCTTCAAATTATTCACTCCTGCATCTGGTTTGTCATTGAGATGTGACATCTATTCATTTGAATTGTCTCTCTGAGTTGGTGTTTCATCTCTTTTTCTGCAAACATTCCCCAATCCAGGTTTCTTAGATTGAGTTTATGGATATTTTTGAGCTCCTAACCATGTAGTGTTGGTCTTCAATACCTCTGTCTGGATTTCTGCAACAATCTCCAAGCCACGCCAATGTCAATTCCTCTGTCTTGAGCTGTAAGAATTAACTTCTTAAAATCCTGCTCTCCTGTTGTCACTCCCTTGTTCCTTATTGTCCATTGATACATCTTTGTTGGCTTCTAGGTAAGTTTAAATTTCACTTTTTGACTTGAAGGCTCTCTAAAATATGACTTCACCCAACCACGCAGATACTCCTGGAGGCTCCCTGATCATTGGCCTAGTCAGGATTATCTCTCTCATCTCCCAAAGTCACATTGAGCCCTAGCTTCGCGCCTTTGTCTATGTTCTTACCTCTCTTGAAGTTTATTCTCTTGGTAGTTGCCTGCTGGTGAAATGCATATGTGTATTCATATCTTGTTCCCTACTCTCTCATGCTTATTTCTACTTTTTCTAATATCCCCCCTCCTCTTCTTCAAATCAATTGAAATCCAGCCTCATCTGGCAGGCTTTTGTTAATCTCTCCAGCTCATTTGACCTTTCTTCTCTAAACTCCAAATGCATTTATAATTAGTCAAAAGAAGACTAACTACTTGATTATTCTCAAATGATTCATCTAGTGCTTTGTTTTGATTGTTGTTATTGCTGTTGTTGTGGGTCCCCCCCAACCCCATGCTTTCAAAAATGAAAATGACTGCTGAGTTTAGCTCTGATATGCCAAGTTCTTAGGCAGTTACTGCCTGGATCTCCTGAGTTTGGGGGAAAGTTTTCTAACTGACTGGTGAGAAGGGAGCTACTCTTCTTCCTATCCCTCTGCTCATCTGGTCACTTCTTTCCTGGTTCTGCCCAGAACATCCATTGCATCACTTTTAACTAGCAATCAGGGTTACTGTGTGTAGATACAGCACTCAAGTATGACAGTCTCTTTTGCCTTTTCTTTGTCCTATGGTCAGGCTTACACTTACCATGACAGACGACTAATTCAGGGGTAGACTCTGAGTAGATCCAGTTGTAACTTTCTATTCCATTCCCTCCTGTTTATAACTGGATGAGTGTGCTGGCATCTGCTCTGCAGACCGTAAGTTCTGGGGTCAAGGAAGAGTGGCTTAGGTCTTCTGGCATGTCTAGCAGAAATAACAGAATCCATGACTGGAACAAGGAAGGTGACTTGAAGCTGCTTCCCAATGTTTGATGTCAACCTCTGTCCATGCCTGTCACTATCTAATCAAGTTAAGCCTTTGATAGACCTCACAGAAATTGATGTCGGAGTAGTACCTGGAGATTGTATTCTCCAACTCTCTCACTTGACACTTGATAAAACAATGAATCAGAGGAAATGCAATTTTTTTCTGGAGGTTTTAGAGCAAAGCAGAGACAGAATCTGAACACAGACCTCCTTTCATCTCCATGCCCAGCTCACTTTTAAGGATGTTGTGTTCTAGTGCACATACTGGGGACTTTAAGTTCTTTTGACTCCCACACCTGTGTCTCACCAGACAGGCAGCCTCTGATGTAGAAAAAAAAAGACAAATGAAATTCACAAATACTACCTTATTTCGAAGATATTCTTGTGGCTTGTGGGAGGGAAAAGTGTCATATTTTAGGGAAGGCAGCTAACACCGAAGTAGTGACAATAAGTACATCGTGGGGCAACTAAACTCCTCTTCTCTTTGAACATGGATCCCAGACCTTTGAAGTGCTCAAGGGTAGGTGGAAAGTGAGAATATGCACAACATGCATGGAGGGCCACAAAATGTTGTCTTAAAAAATGAGGGGAAGAATTAGGAGATCGTGCTTGACACTAGTTCCCCAACTCTAATAACACAAGGGCATAAAACCTATAAAGTCCAAAATAAAATGCTGGATTTGAAACAGAAAAAGAAGGAGTGACACAAAATCAAATAGCTGGGAGCCAGTTGCAGTTGTAACTTTCATTTGAACTCACAGATGATTTAACTCCGCTTAAAGATCAGCTCAAATTTTGTCACCTCTGTAAGATTTCTCTCAATTGTCACTACCAAAATACGTTTTTCTCCAAAATATTATCAGAGAAATATGTTAATATTTCACCATTGTTGGCTTGTGTGTCTTGGGATTTAACTATTTATGCATTTGTCTGTTTTTCCCACTATATTGAGAAACTCTTTGGGACAAGAGCTTTAATATGTATTTGTATCTCCTACAGCCAGGATGGAAAGTGCAACATGCCGCTGGCCTCGCCCTCATCCCTTGCTCTAGGCAGACATTATTAATCAATCACAGCATTCTCTGCTGTAACGGTTGGAAAAGACCTCAGAGCCCCCTCATAACAAAGTGCCCTAGGCTACGTCTATTGATTAATTGGAGTTTTCATACAAAAGGAATTTATTTGCTTTATCTAGTGACATCAAGTAGGACAGTGGTTTGCACAGTATTTGTGTTTTGTTAATATTTGTTGATTTGAACTAACTCTGGATAGACATGCCTGAAAAGGGGATTAGGAGGTTGGTGTTAGGATTTGTGTGTGGTAGGGTGGGGGCAAAGTATAGTGACATGGACAGGGAGGGACCATAACCATTAGGACGTGGGGCAAGGGTTAGGGGAGAAGAGAGGTCTCGGACCCAGTTTTCTGATGGAATAGGAACCTCATCCCATAGGATCACTGCAGGGGGCTGTGTGTAGCAGAATTGGGTCCCTGGCAGGGAACTGACCACTGGGCAAATCAGGTTGGCCTGTATTGGCCAGCCAATAGCTTTGCTTGTGGTGGCAAAGACAAGAGAGACTCTGGAAGCACTCATTGTAGGCCTGCAATGTGACTTGAATGTGCTGTGTCTAGCACAGATTGACTAAATGAGTAATTTGGGGTCACTCCCTGAATGGTTTTTCCTCTCAGGATCACATGGTCTTCTTATCATATTGTCTTTTCATCTCTAAACCCAATGATTCATTCTTCTCTTTTTTGTGTGTTAACTAGTCCCTTCATTTTTTTTTTCCTGATTGTTTGCTTAGCTAATTAGAAGGACTCCTACTGGGCAGAAACTTGGCTTTACAGCAAATCAGGTATTATTGGCCATTTATGAAGCGACTGGCTATGGGTCAAGTTCACCATATGAGGGGCATGTTTATGTAAAGAATAGCCAACCACAACTTCCCTTGGTGGCTTAATGTGGGTTCATATTAGTCTGGCCTCAAGAAAGATAGAGGCATTGGTAGGGCCGATTTTGGATTGCTTCATTGCAGTGGGCAGGAGGGTATTAGAGTAGGCTGGAAAATAAGGATGTCAATTCATAGGTGGGAAGACAGAGAAGACAGATTCTGGTACAAATTAGAGTACTTAGGACCTGGTGCAAGGGGGGAAATAGAGTATTTGGTGTTGTCTCCAACACCTTGAGATTGGCTGGGGTTATCTTCAACTGAGTTTCATAAATATTCTTGAACCCGTAATTTGGCCTATTTCATCAATTTTGGAAAATCTTCGGCCGTTATCTCTTTTAATATTTCTTCTGTTCTAATCTCTCCTTCTGGGACTCCAATTATATTATTTGTTATTGTCCCACATGTGTCTTTTTCATTATTTTTTCTCTGTGTGCTTCAGGTAGGATAATTTCTATTGATTTGGCTTTGAATTCATGGTTCCTTTATTCAGCTCTGTCAGGTCTACTGCTGGGCCTATCCAATTAATTCCTAGTTTTAGATATTGTACCTTTCAGTTTTAAAGTGTATATTTGAATCTGCTTTAGAGGTTCTCTTTCTCTGCTGAATTTCTTCCTATCATTTTTATCTATTTTTAATTCTTCTAAATTCTTTCCATATTTATAACAGCTTTTTGGATATCATTATCTGCTAATTCCAATATCTGGGTCATGTGCGGATATGATTTTTTTCACTATTTTCCCCTCTTTTTTATGGTAACACTTTCCAGTTCCATTGCATAGCTTGAAATTTTATGCCATGCCAAGTACTGTGACTTAAACAATGTAGAGTGTTCAGCTATACTACCCTGAACATGCCCAGTCTCCTCTAAACAATGTAGACAGCAGAACAAATATTATTTTACCCCAGAAAGGCAGACCCTTTATTAAGTCAGAAAACTAGAGTAAGGAGAGGATGATTTCAATTACATTCAATCATGAGTTATGTTAAGTCACATATGGGTTACAGCATTATTTGCTTTTAGTTCAGCTCTGTTTCAGTTGTCTAAGGTCAAGTAATGTCCTGCAGTTATTACTGGCTCCTCTGTTCACCAGGACTTTGAGCTCTGAGCACCATAGGATGAAGGAGATTATTTTCTTTCCATCCCTGCCCTCAATCTCCCAACATGCAACCATATACTCAGCCAAAGTCTTGTTGGGGAGAATCAGGGGGCAGTGAGAATTAGTGCTGTATTACTGGGGTTGGGTTCCTACAAATTTCGATCCATCCTGCCAGACCCTAGAAAGAGGAAAAGCTTTGCTGGCTTATCCTTTCCTCATGTAAGATTCAGGAAGGCATAATCTTCTGTCCTTTCAAAAGTAAAAATGACAGATATTGCCAGAAAGAAAACAGAAACTTTCCTCTACTCATGTAGGAGGGGTTCGACTCTCTCTAGATTTTAATTCTCTTAGACTTCTGTGTGTCAATGGTTTTCTAATGTCTTTAAAATATGCATATGCTATTTTCTATGAGTTTTAGTTGTGGGAACAGTGATCTGTTTTGATGGAGCAGAATTCTCACTGGCTATCATTATAATTGCATTCTGAGACCTCTTCATGGGAAGTGGGGACTACTTATATTTATTTTCTGAGTATTGGCTAAGGTACATTTTTTAGGTCTTAAGACAGTCTCAATGTATTCTTTATTGCTGATAACACATATCACAATCTCAGTGACTTGCAACACACATTGATTTTCTTGCCCATAAACCTTTGAGTTGGCTGTGATTCAGCAGGGATCATCTCGGCTTACCTTTAGGCGAAGGGTTGGGTTCAGGTACGATACTCATGTCCCAGATATCTCTTTAGCTATCTTGGACATGCTCTTCCTATGGTGGATCTAGTATATTAATAGGATTATGACATATCTTATGAACTGAATGTTTGTATTCTCCCCAAATTCGTATGTTAATACCCACATCCCCAATGTAATAGTATTTCAAGATAGGGCCTTTAGTAAGTAATTAAGAAATGAAGGTGGGGTTAGTGTCCTTATAAAAATAGGCGTGAAAGAGCTTGCTTCCTTTCTCTGCTCTCTGTCAACCATGTGCAAATACAATGAGAAGATGACTGTCTGCAAACCAGGAAAAGTGCCTGCACCAGATATCAGATTTACTGGCACTTTTGATCTTAGACTTCTCAGACTCCAGAACAGTGAGAAAGCAAGAAATGCTTAAGACCGTCAGTCCATGATATTCTGTTTTAGAAGGCCAAATGGACAAAGACAGAAATTGGTACCAGGAAGTGGGGTGTGGTTGTAACAAATACTTAACAATGTGGAAGCAGCTTTGCAACAGGGTAGCATACAGAGACTGAAAGAACTTTGAGGTGCATGCTAGAAAGTAATCAATATTGCTGTTAAGGGATTTTTAAAGGCAATTCTGATGAGGGCTCAGAAAGAAAACAGCAGAGGTGGAAAGAAAGCCTCAAGCTTCTTAAAGGTTACGTAAATGATTATGTACAGAATGTTGGTAGAAATACTGGACATTCAGGCTCATTTTGATGAGGTTTTGGGTGAATAAAAAATAAACATGCTACTGAATGGTAAAGAAAATGATACCCTGGATATTAAGTACAAAGAACTTAGATAAACTCTGTTTGTGTTCTGGTGTTTGGTGGAAGGTAAAACTTACTAGTAACGGAATTGGGTATTTAGTTGAAGGCATTTCTAAATAAAGTGTTATGGGAGTGGCTTGGTTTCTCCTGACCACTTATAACAATGATTCAGGATAAGGTGGCCCTATGAGCTGCCGCCTTAGCCCTGGCAGTGCTGATGCTGTGGCACATGGAAGAACCAGCTTGCTGGAAGGGCCGGACATCTGCAGGGGAGACACTGGTGCCTTGCTGTCTCCTCCGGTGCTCTTCTGGCTAGGGCATTTCATGGATGGCACCTGCTGTCTCTTCCTCATGCTCTTCTGACTGGTCAATGTCATGTAAATTTCCAGGGCCTGAGCCTTCATTGGACAGCTGGCTGTGAAGACCCTCCCCCTAAGAGCTCCTGCAAAACAACCCCCTGGGACTATATAAACCCCTGAGCAGAGAGCTCAAAAACAGACCTTGGTCAGACCTGGGAGAGGGAGCAGGAGAGTTTTTTCCCCTCCTGGGTCCTCTCTGCCAGGAGGTTTGGTTCTTGTAGTTGTTGTAATTCTGTTTCTGTAAAAAAATCCTTACTTACCACTAATCCTATGGTCCTTTGATTCATTCTTCAAATCAGGAGATATATGATATCAGAACCTGAAATTCTGGTATCATATTTGGCCAGCCAGCCAGGAGAGAAGACAAAGTTCTGGTAACAGCAACATAAAAGAAGAGAAAAATGAATTGAAGGTGGGATGGTCAAGCAAAAGGAACCAGAACATGAAGATGAGAGAATTCTTAGCCTATCTAAATTACATAAAATTAGAAAATGTGTGCAGAAGAGAACACTAAGGATGTGGTGGACCTCCCATTAAATGAGGAGACTAGTGTGGATATGAAACACAGGGCTAATTAGAAACCCCAGCAGGAAAACTGCTAGTTGTGCAGGAGGGAAGGAGAAAGGATGAAAGGAAGGATGGCATCTGGACCACATGAGAGGATTATGAAGCCACTTGGCTATGAATGTGAGCTATTTTTCAAGAAAATGGAAGAAGGGCCATGATGGAAGTGATTTAGAAATTATCAGGACCTCTGCCTACATTTCAACAAAGTAGACAGTCACCAACAGAAGCCATGATGGTGGGTCCACCAAGGAGAGCCCTGGAGCCTGACTTCATGCCCAGCAGAACTATAGCATGGGCCAGCCTAGGCAGAGAGCCATGACCTGGGTGGGACAGTACAGATATCTTGAGGGTAGGCAGTGCCCTGTCTAGGCCTGGGAATGACATTGTTACCATTGCCTAGAGGTCAGAACATCAAACCAGAGAGGATTATTCTCAATCCTTAAGACATAATGAGATTTCCCTATCTAGATTTTAGACTTACCTGGGACCCAGCACCCTTTTCTTCTTTCCTATTTCTCCCTCTTGAAATGATAGCCTCTATTTTATGTCTGTCCCTTCATTGTGTCTTAGAAGCACATGATTTGTTTGGTCTAATGAGTTCACAGCTAGAGGGAAATTTGGCCTCAGGATGAACAAATCACACCTTGAATCTTATTCATCTCCAGTACAGATAATATTTAGATGAGACTTTGGACTTCAGACTTCGGATTTGATGCTGAAATGACTTAAGACTTTGGGACCTTTACAATTCAATAAATGCATTTTACATGTAAGAAGGACAGGCACTGGGGAGGAAAATGGGGGTGGAGAACTATGGACTGAATGTTTGTATCCCACTAACATTTCTATGCTGAAACTCTATTCTCCAGTGGGATGGTAATTGGATGTAGGGACTTTGGGAGGAAAGTAGGTTGTAAGGACAGAAACTTCATGATAGAATTAGTGCCCTTATAAGGAGAGGCACCAGCAAGCTTGCTTCCTGTCTGTTCTTTTTCTCTTTCCCTCCTCCCACATAATGTACAAGAAAAAGAAAGCCATCTGTAAACTAGTAAGAATACCTTAGCAGACAATATATCTGCCACCACCTTGATCATAAACTTTTCAGCTCCCATAATCATGGGAAATAAATGTTTGTTATTTAAGCTACCTCTACAGTATATTTTTTCTTTTTGAGACAAGTGTCTCACTCTGTACCCCTGGTAGAGTGCCATGGAGTCATAGCTCAAAGTAACCTCAAACTCCTGGGCTCAAGTGATCCTCTTGCCTCAGCCTCCTGAGTAGCTAGGACTATGTGCCTGCAATAGTGCCCAGCTATTTTCAGGTATTTTTAATAGAAATGGAGTCTCATTCTTGCTCAGGCTGGTCTTGAACTCCTGAGCTCAAGCAATCCACCTGCCTCATCCTCCTAAAGTGCTAGGATTAGAGATGTGAGCCACCACTCCAGGCCCATGTATGCAATGCTTTAGTTATATCAGCCTGATTAAACACATAAATGATACATAGGCAAGTTGAAAGCCTCTTTTCATGCCGCATCTGCCAACATTCCATTGGTCAAGCTAAGTCATCAGGACAATGTCAACATCAGTGGGGCAAGAAAGTAGACTCTACCGACAGAGGGAGGCACCCCAAAAGCAAAGAGTGTGGACATAATCTTATCATAGGGAAATAAAGAATTTGAAAACATGATTCAATCTCCCATATTAGTGTAGGAAATTCAAGCTGTATCAGAAAGAGCCTAAAGAATGTTCTAAGTCTCTCATACCCACAAAAAGAATCCCTTATATTTTCTGCCTTAACCTTTTCATACTGAGCACCCATATGGCAAGTCTCACCCAAGAGAAAGGAAAAGAATAGATTTGAGGCAGCTAAAGCCAAGATGCTAACCCTGCTCCAGCTGGAAATGTTCCTCTCACCTGTTCTTCCCAATTCAGATGCTAATGGACAAGTGAGTCTATTAAGAAAAAGGAAAACCAGATGCCTCATGAAACAAACAATGCAACCACAGAAGCCCAGACAGCTTCCAGAATTGTTGCTATTGGTGACGTACATCTGTATCTGTGCTGTAGAATCTGTTTTTGGATGGTAGGTCTCAAACTTTTAGCAAATAGTGTAATTACCTGGGAAGCTCAGTAAACAGAGTCCTGGGCCCCAAGCCCCTGAGTTTGTAATTTAATTAGTCTGGGGTACGACTTGATCATTTGCATTGCAAACGAGTTTCCAGGTTGTTACTACTGGTTTGGGGACTACAGATTGAAGACCCTTATCATGGATCCTAAAGCCTTTAAAGCACAGATTGTTTATGACCTTTCCCAAAGATAGTAGGAAGGCTTAATCCATGAGTTGCTATCATGTTCTGCCCATGCCACATAAGGCAAAAATGTAACGAGACGCAACCTAGCATGCTGGAGAGAACCGTGTTTGGGGGTTGTTGAGTTCTAATCCTTCCTTCCACATGATTGAATTATTTTGTGGCCTTGAACACACCATTTTTATCTCTCTAGGACTGAGGATCCTCATATGCTAAAGAAAATAGAAGCACTGGATGGCTAGATGGATCAGTTCGCCTTTAAGGAATCTAAAAATGTTGAACTAATAGCAGCGAAGAGTAGAATGGTGGTTACCAGGGATGGGGGGTGGGGAAATGGGGATATGTTGGTCAAAATTATGGTTATAACATTCGGTTAATGTAAAAATAAGTTCTGAGGAGCTAATGCATAGCATATACCATATTGTCTGCATGAAATTTAATAAGAGAGAAGATATTTTGTGTCCTTACCACAAGAACACACACATAACAATAATGTGGATAGTGATGAACTTGTTAATTTGATTGTGGTCATCCTTCCACAAGATCAAGTCTGCACATTATATACCTTCAATATTTATACAATTTTTATTTGTCAGTTAAATATTTTAAAATACAAAGTCTTTCATTCAGAAAATATGTATTTCTATGATATTATTCTCAGTAACTCTGTGGCCTTGGATAATTTACTTAAATTCTCCAGGCCTCTGTTTTTAACCTGTAAAATGGATTTCCCAATTATAGCTACTTCCCATGATGCCCGAGCATTCAGTGAGATAATACATGCACAAAACTGAGAGCCATTAAATACTTGCTAATACTGTGTATTATTGTTTTTGTTACCATTAATCATGTAGAATTTCACACAATGCTATTGAATTTGAGAAGAGGGAGAAAGATCATCCCCAGATGAAATATAAAGAAAGATTTAAAGGAGAAGGGAGCATTAGAGCTATGTCATAAAGATTAAGTGAGATCTGAGCTTGTGGATATTTCTGGTGGAGAAGGAAGGAACAGACAGGCAGAGTAACATGAATGTGAACTTAAAGCAGGGAACAATGCAGGCTGTGTCTAGTGATCAGAGAGAAGGTAAATTAGTGGGAAGTTACACATGGGAAGCAATATACAGTAGAAAACAATGCAAGTCTCGAACTAAAGCAAGATAAGGGAAACCCGCATTTATAAGGTCCATGACTTTGAACTCTATTTGGGAGACAATGAGAAATAAATCATAAATTCAGAGCACAAAGAGATAACTGGACTGTGGGTTATGACTTGGTTGTAATACTTCTATATTTATGATTTCAGATGATGCTTGTAGCATTCCGAGTTGTTGTTTTTTTTTCTCCATGTTGTAAAATGGAGTTCATGTATGTAGTGTACACATCATAGTGCTGCCATGGAGATTTCAGGAGAAGACACCCATAAACACATTTGTATGGGTTCTCTGCACATAGTAGATCCTGAGTTAATGCTTTAAAAAGACTTCTTTTGAAACAACTTTGGATTTGCAGAAGAGTCACAATGATAGTGAGTAAAGTTTCTGTGTATCTTCCACCCAAGTTCTGATATTAACCTTACATACTTATCATACATTTACTAAAGCTAAGAAACTAACATATGGGCAATACTGTGATCTAAACTGAAGACTTTGGATTTCACCTGTTTTCCACTAATATCCTTTTTTCTGTTTCAGAGTATAATACTGTATTACAGTAGGTCACCATGTCTTCTTAATCTTTTACAATCTGTGATAGTTTCTTGGTTTCTCCTTGACTCTATGACCTTGACAAATTTGAAGAGTATTGTTCAGGCATTTTGAGAAGGTCCCTCAATTTAGGTTTGTCTGACATTTATGATTATACTGGAGTTAGGCATTTTGAGGGGGAATATCAAAGAAGTGATCACATAATATCAAGTATCTATGCAGGGCTAGCTACATAATTTTCATGGAGCAACAGAATATAAAAAAATGCAAAGCTACTTGCTCAAATAGCCGAGAAAACTGTATTAAAAGATGCTAAAATGTAAAGCATTTCCCTTTCTACTTGTCAGGGTGTTTTTGATTTGCTATTTAATATCATTCTAAATAAAGGAAAAAAGAACATGTTATAATTCATCTTTACATCATATGATGACAGTTCAGAGCACAAATGTAAGAATGTTTCGCTTATATGCAGAATCGCCAAAATTATACAATTTGTGTTTTGAAGCTTGCACAGGAATGCATTTCGTGTTTCCTCAAACAACAGAGGTGCTGCACAAAACTAACTCAACTGTTTTTATTTCACTTCTTGATATGCCTCAATCCTACCGACTCCACCTTCAGTTTACTGATGAATCAGAAAGGACTGTAAAGATAAGAAGCATTGGTTGCCCTATATTTCACTTTCCTTCTGTTATCATCTTCTGCGTAAGTAGTTAGCAGAAATAGGGAAGTAACGAGAGTAAGAAAGGTTATGATAGGGTTCTGTGATGATTTCTATTTCTTAAAACACCATTGCCTTCCTTCACTGTTCAAAGCAAGCTCTTATTGGAAAGGAAGTGTGGCTTCTGAGCCAATGTTCCTGACTACTCAGTCATCGACGTAATTAATGTATTAACATTTACCTCGTGCTTGCTTTGGGCTGAACGTCCTTTCATGCACTGTGGTTCCCCTGGAATCCTGTGCTTACAGAGCATTCCTGCTATTTATAAATCAGGTGGCAAAGAATGGCAGAAGTGCATATTGCAAACATCTCCTCTGCTCACAGATATGCTCCATTTATCCGTCCTACTTTACCCGCAAAAACACAAGTCCAAAGACAAAATTATTGAGAATCTCAAGACATCATATGCAGAACATTAAAACAAGCATGAGGCCTTACCAAGCATGGAGCTGTGTGGCCACACAGATTGTACAGCTACGGTGCCAGCCCTGGGTGCATGAGGCCACACAGGTTGTACACGTGTTACTGTTTACTGTTGCTGTTAACCTTAATTGTCTGGTCCAGGCAGTGTCTGCCAGGTTTCTCCATAGCAAAGTTCCTACTTTTCCATTCCATGCTCCATTTGTTAGAAGCCAATCACTAAGCTCCCTGGAGGGAGGAATCTCAAAAAAGTTTGTGGAATTATGTTAAAACCACTGCAGTAACTCAGATGCACTTTGGAGTAGCTAAGGCTTTTTTAATTGCATAAATCAAGGGCCAATTTTGGAATCCCATGACCCACGTCTTGCCTCCAGGTCTGTGATACTCTGTGATACTCTTGCAAATATGGTGTAAAAACTAAGAAATTAACATAAATATTATACTTGTAACAAGAGAACAAGATGAAATCTTCTTGCACTATGAATTTCAGTCACTCACCAATAAGAGACGCCAGATCTTGGGACAGGCCCAGCAGTGAATGAAGAGACCCTTTATCCAGGAACAGATCTGACCTATTTTCCTTGGAAAATCTACCCCTTTGTGGGCTCTGGGCAGCATGTGGTGGGGTGGAGTTCTATGCATAGAATCCTCTCCAAGTGGATGATGGGGAATAAGTAATTATCTGCCCATGGTGCAGGGAGCTCCAAGCCCCCTTATCACCCATGGCGTGCACAGCATCTCTGCCTGCCTGCAATTCCTTCTTGTTTGGCAGATGCTGTCGGCAGAAGACGCTGAGTACAGGCGAATTATTTCCACTACTTCCTGCTAATTTCAGTACTGCATTCATCCAAGGCTCTCAAAACTCTTAATCAACAGGAATATGTTACCCTGAGATTGGGTCACAGAGGGACAGCCTAGAGATCTGGGTAGATTGGTGACAGCTGCTGCCCTCTCTCTGAAGAGAATTAGTGTAGATATCATCATGCGTAGTGACAGGAGGAGGGATGAGACAGTCTTTTAAGGTCTCTTCCAATCTGGGAAGTCTATGAATATCGCTCCCAGCTGAGAGTGATTCTCCATGCTTTATTCATCATGAAAATGACGCAAATCTAGAAAAGCAGCTCTCTCAAAGGTAGGTGGCCACTAAACCAGGCATTGAGACACTTACATTCTGAAAACACTTTCTGAGGAATGTCCTTGAGTTTTAAAAAAGGTCATTTCAGGTATAGATAAAAGAAACGAGGTATACTTAGTAATACATGCAAACAGACTGAAATGTTCAATAGCAGTGAGCTACGGTTGGGCAGCAAAGCTGTTGTGATTGTGGATTGTATTAATGGAAGTAAAAGGTCTTGGATAAAGGAGATAATTCCTACTCTTGTGCTGATCAGAACTTTATCTGGGCCACACTGTCCCATCTTCGTGTACTTGAGAGTTTAGGAGAGACTGATAATTTTCAAAGGAAGATAACCTAGACAGCAAACGGTCTCAGAATTACACAAATAGGAAAAGAGCTGAAAGTATCAAGCATGCAAAATCCAAAAAACTGGGGACTCCTGGATTTATGACTGTTATCTTCCTGTAGGATGAGAATGAAATATGAATGAAATTTTAAAAAACTAAGAATGAGTTGTAGGGAAGCAGTGACAGTGATTTTTCTCTCAAAAGTTAAGTAAGGTAGACTTTTATAACACACCCAGCATTGCACAATGAAAGAAGAGTGGGTCTTGACACAGGCTTATCCAAGACAGTTGAAGGTTAGAGACATCAAGGATGCTGAAAAGATGTTTAAACAGAAGATGGTCTATTTCTTACAAAGACACAATATTGTACAGATATCCATTTTCTCAATATTAATCTCTAAACTTGGAGGCAATTATAATCAAGGTTATTAAAACTGTTTCATTTAAAATATTTTCAAATATACAGTGACATTGAAATAACCTTGTCACAAACACCTGTTTATCCACCACCTAGATGTTCTTATAGACAATTTTCATAACTGCAGCTTTATTGAGATATAATTTGCCTACCATAAAATTTACTTAAAGTGCATAAATCAATGTTGGTTTTAGTATACAGTATTCACAGAGCATATATACTTCATATCTATTTATTACCAAGTAATATTTCATTGTATGGGTCGGCAGCATTCATTTTACCCACTCACCAGTCGATGGACACATGGGTGTCTTCTGTTTTCCACCTTCCAGGACGGTAAACAATACATTTCTCTTGTTATAAGTTAGAAGGAGGAAGAGGAGGAGGAAGTAGAAAAGGAGAGAAAGAAGAAGGCCTCCATGAACATTCCTGTATAAATCTTTCCATGGACATATACTTTTTATTTCTCTTATATCTGGATTTGCTAGATCATGGGGTAAGTACATACTTATCTTTATCGAAATTTGTCAGAACTTTTCCCCACAATAGTTCCACCAAGAAATGTAAGAGAGTTTTGATTGTGTCACATTTTTTCAACATTTAATGTTATTAGAATATTTAATTTTAGTCATTTTCATAGATGTGTAGTTATATCTCATTATGGTTTAATTTCCATTTCCATGATGACTAATTTTATTTAGCACTTTATCCTTTGGTCATCTTTTGGGAAAAGCATACAAATATTTTGCCTATTTTTTTGAGTTGTTTGCCTTTTGTTTTTTGAGTTACAGGAATTATTTATATGCTCTGGGAAAGCAGTCATTTATTATATATATGAATATTTTCTTATAGTCTGTGTTACTGTTCTATTCATTCTCTAATGGTATCTTTTGAGAAGAAGACTATTTTTTTTATTTTTATGGCGGGTCTCATTATTATTATTATTTTTTTTTGTAGAGACAGAATCTCACATTATCGCCCTCGGTAGAGTGCTGTAGCATCACAGCTCACAGCAACCTCCAACTCCTGGGCTTAGGTGATTCTCTTGCCTCAGCCTCCCGCGTAGCTGGGACTACAGGCACCTGCCACAATGCCTGGCTATTTTTTTTTTTGGTGCAGTTTGGCCAAGGCTGGGTTTGAACCCGCCACCCTCGGTTTATGGGGCCCATGCCCTACTCACTGAGCCACAGGCACCACCCTCATTATTGTGTTTTGTTATGCCTTCTATAACTCTGTTTAAGAAATTTGTGTTCATTCCCAAACATAAAGATAATGTGATTGTTTCAAAACATTTTAAGATTTTAACTTTTGTGTTTAGGTCTATGGACTATGATCATTCTCAAGTGGATTTTAGATAAAGTTTGAGGTTTTCTTATCTTTTCCCCTATGAATTACTACTTCTTACAGCAACTTTTGTGGAAAAGACCTTTTATGTTTGAACATTGTATTGCTGTGGTGCTATTTATTAAAAAAAAAATGACCCTTTAAGTATGAGTCTATTTCTAGACTCTATTGTACTGATATTTGTCAATTTATATCCCTATTTGTCAATTTCAGTGCCATTGTCCCAGGGTCTTGATAATTTAGGCCTTCTGAATTCTTTTTCAGCAATATTTTATGGCTGCCAAGGTAGATAACTTGCACATATATTGGTTTTTTTTTTTGCTAAGCATTTTACATGCTGTTACTAATATGGAAGAATCCCTCTGAGTTTCAATTTTACATTTTTGTATATTTTTCTGTATAGCAATATATTAAGAATTGATTTTTTTGTTGACCTAAAAAATTACTTTATAGTTATAATAGAAAAGTAATATAGTAATGGGAAATTTTTATTTTTTTATTATTAAATCATAGCTGTGTACATTATTGAGTGCAATCAAGGGGTACAATGTGCTGGTTTCATATACAATCTGAACTATTTTCATCAAACTGATTACTATAGCCTTCATGGCATTTTCTTATTGTATGAAAACATTTGCATTCTGCATTTAGTAAGTTTTGCCTGTATCCTTCTAAGAATTGACTTTTAAATGAAATATGAGATATGCAAAAACTTGCAAAAATCATAAGTATATAGTCGATCTTATTTTTTAGAACATCTTAGGGTCACAGCAAAATTTAGCAGAAAGTAAAGAGACTTCCTATAGACCTCTTACCCTACCATGTGCATAGAGTTTCCATTTTCAACATCCCCCCAGGTGTGGTACTTTTGCATTGATTGCTGAACCTCCGTTGACAAACCATTATCACACAGAGTTCATAGTTTACTTTAGTGTTCAATCTGAGTGTGACATATTTTGTGCTTTTGGACAAATGTAGAATGGCATGTGTCTACCATTATAGTATCATACAGAACATGTTCACTGGATTCATCCCTTCCACCAAGTGGAAACCACTGCTCTTTATACTGTTGCCATAGTCTCGTCTTTTTCAAAATATCAGGAATAATGTAGTACCTCATCTTTTCAAATTGTCTCCTTTCACTGTAATAGGTATTTCCGGTCCTCCATGTCTTTTCATGGCTTGATAGCATGTTTGTTTGTTTGTATTAAATACTTCCTTTGAATGTACCAATTTATTTATCCATTCAACTACTAAAAGACATCTTGGTCCAAGTTTGGGCAATTATGAATAAAGCTACTATAAACATCCACGCACAGGTTTTTGTGTGGACATAAATTTTCAGTTCCTTTGGCTAAATACCAAGGAGTGTGATTACTTGATTATATGGTAAAAATGTATTTAGTTTTGTGACAAGCCACTGTATCATCCTCACAGTGGCTGCACCATCTTGCATTCCTTCAGCAATAAATGAGGGCCCTTGTTGCTCCACATCTTTGTTACCATTTGGTGTTGTTAGCATTCTGGAATTTGGCCATTCTAATAGGTACCTAGTGGTTACAACTGACTAAACAAAATCTTATATTTTGCAACTTTGGTACATTCACTTTACATTTTGTAGTAGCTTTTTAGAGTTCTTAGGATTGGGGGGGAGAATTATGTTTCTTACATATAGTTCTACTTCTTCCTTTCTGACTTTTATGCTATTTGCTTCTTTTTGTTCTTATTGAAAATGATTAGGATTTTCCATATTATCTGAGAAGTAGCCAGAGCAAAAATCATTTCC
Organism: Arctocebus calabarensis; assembly: GCA_963573935.1. Classification (NCBI taxonomy): domain Eukaryota; kingdom Metazoa; phylum Chordata; class Mammalia; order Primates; family Lorisidae; genus Arctocebus; species Arctocebus calabarensis. The sequence goes on from CAUYON010169318.1 coordinate 115,816, forward strand.
TTGTTCCTAATCATAGAGGAAAAATGTTTAATATGACACGATTAACAATGATGTTATCTGTTTTATTGATACCCTTATTGGGTTTGAAAAAGTTTCCTTGTATTCCTCATTTGCTGAGAACTTTTATCATGATGTGGTGTGGATTTTGTATAATGCTTTTTTTATACAACTATTGAACTAATAATATTGTTTTATTCTTTATTTTGTAAATACGGTGAATTACATGCATTTTTTTTTATTAAGGTGAAATTTGCATGCTATAGAATTAATCATTTTAAAATGAACAGTTCAGAGACTAAAAACCCAGTTCATATTCCTGGGATAAGCCCTTCATGATCATGATAAAATTTCTGTTTTAGGTGTAATATTTTTGCCTTCTTAAAGATTTTTGTGTCAATGTTCATGGTAGAAATTGGTCTATATTTTTCTTTTATTATAACGTCTTGTGAGTTTGGATATGAGAGTCATGCTGGTATCATTGGTACATATTCCCTCCTTCTGAAATACTTTATATAATATTGATGTTATTTCCTTCTTAAATATTTGGTAGGATTCACCAGAAAACCCCTTCTGAGCCTTGGGTTTCGGTGTGGCAGGTCTTTCATAATGGATTTAATCTTGGTAATGGGCTATTCATATTTCTGATATCAGTTCAGGTCAATTTTATTATTATATAACTTTTTTCATATATTCAAAATTGTCAAATTTGTTGGTATTAAATGATTTATAAGTTCCCTCATTATTTTTAGATGTCCGTAAAATCTATAGTGATATTCTCTTCTCCATATTGGTGCTTTGTACTTTTTTTGATCATTCTAGCTAAAACTTTATCTATTTTATTAATTTTATGAAAGAATGTTGTTAAATTTCTTCATTTTGTATCTCAGCCTCTTCTGCTCCATCCTGCTTCCTTTCTCTATTTACACTGAATTTATTTGATTGTTTGCCTAAAGTGGTACTTTAGGTCACTGGTTCTAGGTATTCATCCCTTTTTCATGTAAGTATTTAAAACTATAAATTTCCCTCTGAGCCTTACTTTAGTTATATCCTACAAGTTTTGGTGTAGTTTTTTTATTAGTAGTATTCAGTTTAAAATGTTTTATAATTTCTTTCTTCTTTTATGATCCTTTATTTACTTATTCCTGCATTATTTCGTTTACATTTTTTTCTGGATATCTTATTTAGTATTCATGCTTACATTAATTCCATTGTTTTCAGAGAATATTCTTTGTATGAATTCACTTATTTTAAATTTGTTGAGATTTTTTTTTGCCCAGTACATGGTTTATCTTGTGCAATGAGAAAGAATGCAAGTAAGTATTGAGCAATCATGGAGGTAACCTTCTAGGAATAGAAGGATGGTATTGTTCTTCACAATCAACATCTTCACTATGGGGCATTTTGGCAAAACTAAATACATTTTTTCCATATAATCAAGTAATCACACTCCTTGGGGGAATTGAAAACTTATGTCCACAGAAAAACCTGTGCATAGATGTTTATAGCAGCTTTTTTCATAATTGTCCAAACTTGGAAGCAACCAAGATGTCATTTAGTAGGTGAATGGATAAATAAATTGGTACATCCAGATAAAGGAAGTATTCAATACAAACAAACAAACATGCTATCGAGTAATGAAAAGACGTGGAAGAACCTGAAATGCCTATTACAGTGAAAGTTTTTCTAGCATTGGTCACAGAGGGGTGTTAAAAATCTCCAGATATATTTGTGAATTTGTTTATTTCTCCCTTAATTTCTGTCAATTTTTGCTCCATATAATGTAAAGCTCTATTATTGGGCAAATAGATATTTATGAGTGTTATGTATTGCTGATGAAGTGACAATTACATCATTTTGAAATGTCCCTCTTCATCTCCAAGAACACTTTTTGCCTGAAGTTCATTGTACCTGATAGTAATAAAATCATATATGTTAATAATGCTTAATGCTTGCCTGGTGTAACTATTTAACATCATAATTTTCAAGCTACCTGTGTATTTTAAATTATTGTGTATCTCTTATGGAAAGTACACAACTGAATATTACTGTTTCATCCATTTTATTGGTTTCTGTTTTATAATTGGAGTGTTCCATTAACATTTCATTTAAGGTTAACAAGGTTAGATTTTAGTCTATCATTCTTTGTTTTGGTTTATTTCTTCTGATTTTGATTGTCTGTCTCCTTTCTTGATTTCTTTTGAATTATTTTAATGTTTTCAGAGCTCTATTATATGCACTGAATTTTCAGCTATCCCTATTTCTGATGTTTTTTGTTTGTTGTTGTAGCTCCAAGAATTAAAATGTTTCTTCTAAGGTTCTCACAGTCTACATGGAGTTAATGCTGTATGACTTTACGTAAAATGTAGAAAATTTGCAATCTTATAGATCTATTTTTATTACTTCCCCTGTCATTCTTTATATTGCAGTTGTCACATATATCACAGGAATATATATTACAATCTCCACATGGCAGCAATATAACTTTTGCTTTAAACAGTCATATATATTTTAACAAGTTAAGAGAAAATAGCCTTTTATATTTACACAATTTGCCATGCATGATACTCTTTCTTCATTTCTGAAGATCTTTCGCTCTGGTCTTATTTTTCTTTCTTCTGAATATCATCCCTTGCCATTTAATATGGCACAAGTTTGCTGGTTACATGTTTTCTTAGTTTTAGTATCTTAATATGACTTTTTTTTTTTAAATTTTTGCTTTCACTTTTGAAGGATATTCTTGTAAAACATAAAATTCTAGATTTTGCTTTTTTTTTTTTAAATTTCTTATTATGGTAAAGATGTGTCCAACTACCTTCTGGCTTTAGCAATTTGTGATGATAAGTCAGTGATTAATTCCTATTATTACTTTTCTGTGTGCAATCTTTGGTTGTTAATTTGTCTTCATCCATCTCTTATTCTCTTTTCCTTAGTTTGATTGTCACATGCCTGAGCATGCTATTCATATATTTCCTGCTTATGGATTCTTGAAGCTATAAGTCTATATCTTTTCCCATAAATTTCTGCTATAAAATAATAATAATTTCTTTAAAGTCATTGTGTCCTCAAATATCTTTTCTGCCTTAACCTTCCCTTTTCCCTCTTTTATTTTAATGAGGTACATTTAAATTTTCTGGTATTGTTCCATAGGTCTCTGAAGCTTTTTTCATTGTTTCCCAACTGTTTTTCTCTGTTCTTCAAATGGATAATTAATTTTGTCCTATCTCCATGTTTACCGAATCCCTACTTTGCCATGCTTATTCTGATTTTAAGCCAACTGATGATTTTCTTGAAATCTGATATTGTAATTTCTGGTTCTAAAATTTTCATTTTTTTTTTTTTTTGGTTCTTTCATTTGGTTATTTAATTTCCCTGCTGAGAATTATCATATTTTATTTCATTACAAGTATATTGTATTTCATGTTGTTAAGGGTAGTAGTAATAATTGCTTTAAAGTTACTGTCTGCTGATTCTTATGTTTGGGTTGTCTTTAGATTGACCTTTATCGATTATTTTTCTTTTGAAAATGGGTATCTTTCTCTTGGGTAATTTTGCAAGTCTTGTAAACATTGTGATAGCTATATTGTGGAGATTTTGGGTTCTGCTATTTCATTCCTCTGTAGCATGTTAATATATTTTTTTCATGTTTTTTTAATATTTTTTTTATTGAATCAGAGTTGTGTACATTAGTTCAATCATGGAGTACAGTGTGTGGGCTTCATATACAATCTGAGACATTTTTGTCCATCAGTTCAACATAACATTTGTGAGATTTTCTCATTTACTGTGTGAAAACATTTGTGTTCTGCATTTAGTAGTTTTCTCCATATTTTTAAAAAGAAAATTTGGGGGAGGAGCCAAGATGGCGGTCTGTAGCCAGCTTTCTGCAGAGGTTCCCATCCAGAAGGAGAGTTAAAGGACAGAAATTTAAGAAGAAAGCCAATCGTTTGGATATGAGCCAAAAGAGAAGGTTGAAGATTGTACATCAACCCTGCTCGAGAGACCTGCGACCTCAAGGATAAAAACAAAAGGTACAGAACACATTGCCAAGTGGATGGGAGTCCCTCTCCCGTGAGAACAGCTTGCGGTATACTCCATACCTCCATACAAACAAGTGAGCAGAGTTCAGATGTCCTCCCACTCTACCCC